>CAJDSM010015171.1:12560-29472 GCA_903981925.1 Ostrea lurida
TGCTGTGTGTAGATCATGAGTCTTTTAATTTATGTTTTCACTCTTTTAATTACCATCAATTTTCTATTAAAATAAAACTGCAATTTTTCACTAAAACAGGTAAAATCTAAAGTTTTCAATTTCAAGATATTACTGTACAAGTTTTCTGCAGTGTATGTGTTATACACCCTTCTGACAATATTTTTCAGAAATTTTCAGTATTTCTTCGTATATTGTAATGCCGTACTATTTTGATTTTCATCTTTGATCTACACAGTTTTCAAGATTCTCACATTGAATGTATATAGCAGTCAGCTGGGTTTGATCTCCAGTGGCCAGATAGCTCAGTTGGTAGAGCACCTGACTTAAGAGTTTCAGGGGCCCGGGTTCGAATCCCGGTCTGGTCGTTGCATTTTCTCCCTTCTTGTTACATTTGGTGCCGTTGACCATGCACCCCTGAATTGTAGGTGAAAGTCCTGCCAGGGGCAATAAGAACCTGGGTTGTGTGTCTTGGGGATGAAGACAGTTTAAGGAGGGAGAGAGGGTAGCAATCAGCCGGTTTCAATCTCTGGTGGCTCAGATAGCTCAGTTGGTAGGGCACCTGACTAGAGATTCAGGGGGCCTGGGTTCGAATCCCATGCAGTCTGGTCCGTTGCATTTTCTCCCTTCCTGTTACAAATGCAATATCATTCATCTTCTGTCAGCAAACACTAGTCTGCCTGTATAAAACTGATCAATACATGTATATATAGTACATTGTTTGGTGAATGATACTAATAACTGTTTCATGAAATATTTTATCAACCCAATCTAGTATCATAGCAATGAGAAGCCCAGAACGTCAACTCTGTCTGCTGTATGCCCATTACTGTCTGGGAAAACTTTAACTATGTTTGATTTTCAGATAACCAAAGTGAAATACTGTATTTGCCATTTACTGACAGGGTTTAACGGAGCCCAAAGCTCCTTTCATTTCTTTTACCTGTGCAAATTGAAAATTTAAAGGGAAAACTCGAAGAATATTTATTCAATAGACAAATCATCATACTTTAAACCCGATATATTTTCTTTTTATTACACAATATGTTCCTCTAAAACAAGTGTATAATGTTTGTTATTGAACTATATTAAATTCCTATTTATAAATGTCTTGAACTTAATGGCATATTGTGAACAGGGAAGGGACATATATTGTCTGCCTTTTTCACGATACTATAACAATCCAACTATATCAGAATCATTGAAATTAAAATTTGATTACATATACTCTGATACTCATAAGCATGTTATTTTGTTATAGATGTGACTTTTGACATGCCGTCAACCTTGACAAAAGCCCCTGTCACACGGCATCCTGTGGTCAGTGAATCAGAGGATGCTATATCCAGAGTCAGTGCCAAGAAGACCCAAGCCCAAGGACTGGGAGTTGGACGTCCCGAGCCCTGATTCTCCTCCAAGAAATGGCTACAGAATTACGGCCTTGAAGAAAAACCGCCTGACTTTTTACACAGATCCTACCTGTTCATTGGATTCAAACTTAGCGATGGTATTTCTATTCATCTCAACTCTGATCACCAATCATCAAATTTAAGCTTAGCATTTAATTGAATGGTCCTCAGATCTATAAATGTCCAAATCTTGATCCTAACAATATATAATAAAATAGTGGTAAACCCATGCAAAATGCAGCAGGCCAATTTCCCAGTTCACACTAGCTGTATTTGGCAGACTATTTTCCCTTTGAAACTGTTCAAATATTCAAACTCTCAAATATCATTATTTATTCAAGTTTATGTTTACCAGATTGGGCTAACAGAAATCAAAATCTATTGGTACTTGTAAAACATGAAAAATGCAGGCCTTTCCCATGTAACAAAATTAATTTTACTAATTGTTTGACAAACAAATTATTTCCAATTTTAACTGTGGAGCTTCAGGCAAGAGCAATCTTCCCTGCAGTATTTGTTCAGATACTTATGTACAAATAATTGCGTACGTTCAGCATCAATACATAACGTATCATAACAAAATGCATCAGTCAGATCAATAATTCATACAGAGAATGTATTTACTCTTTTACATGTAGTCATTGAGTTTTTTGAAAAAAAAGTGAACTAAATTTCCGAGGTACAGTTATTGAATATTCGTTGCTAATAATCATATAATTTCATGGATAAAACAGCAATTGAGGTATCCAATATATTACTGGGAGATTTGGAATTGATCATCATAGTCACTGCTATTTTAATACAATAATTCAGAATTAGGAAACTAGTATAAAGAATGGAATTTTATATTCATTCAAATTGAATGCTATAATTTTGAAAGTTACCTGAAGAAGTGGGTCATGGTTATTTAGTACCGGTACATGGGCATTATAAGGTATAAACCATGACTCAGGATGTTGACCCCATGCATGAATGGAGGGTGAATTTAAAATTACCTTTTTCGGACAATATATTGAGAATATGTTTATCATTACTAGATTGTAATCTAAGCATGATAACTTAATTATGGGAGAGACCTCAATTAAAGTTACATAGTATTCACATACCATCAGAATTAATGATGTGCAAGAGTGTTGCCCAATTATGATATGGGAAATTTTATTTGGGTATTTTTCTTTGTGTGAATGATTGGGGGATGTAGATAAAGTCATGATATTTATATATTAAGTGCACAATGAGTACGGTTGGTATATATATAAAGATAAATGATAGCTTTAACTACATAATGCCACTAAGAAAATACATTCATAAAATTGGGTTACTTACATTGATATACATGTATATTTTATTATGATATTATTATACCCCCCGCAACGAGTTGTGTTGTGTGTGGGGGGGGGGTTACACTGGAATCGGGTTTGTCCTGTCCGTCTGTTCTGTCCGTCCATCTGTAGAACGCAATGGTTTCCGGGCTCTAAAGTGTTATCCTTCCATCCTAGATCACCATATCGTACATATGGACTACTTATGGACAAAGATGTTCTCCTAATTGATTTGGGTCAAAAAGTCAAAGGTTCAGCACACTTTGACATTTTATTGAAGTAGCAAAATGGTTTCCAGATCCTTTCCACCAAGACTCACCATAATCTGCATATAGACTACCCATGGGACAAAGATGTTCCCTATCGAATTTGGGGTCAAAAGGTCAAAGGTCAAGCACATTGGACATTGAAGTAGCAATATGATTACCGTGCTCTAGAGGATTATCGTTGCGGTCTAGAGTTACCATATCATACATATGGACTACTCATGGGACGAAGATTTTCCCTATTGAATGTATGGTCAAAAGGTCAACGGTCAAACGCACTGGACATGGAAGTACCAATGTGAATTTTGGGCTGTAGAGCATTATACTTTCAACCTAGAATCAGCATGTCATACAAATGAATCTGTCCATAGAGAAAGGATGTTTCTAGTGAATTTGGGTTCCAAAGGTCAAGCTCTCTGGACATAAAGGTAGCGATTTGACTTTCTATTTCAAATTCTTGAACAGTTAACAAACCTTTCGGGAGATTGGGGTAAGCGGGGTTGGGGGGGGGGGGGGGGGGGTATCCTTAGTGAGCATTGCTCAGTACTGTTCTTGTTTGTTACTGGATTATTGTGCAATCCAAAATGTGGTATGAATTTCTAGATCTTTGGAAAAAGACATACTACATATTCAGAGTCATACTGTAAATCTAAAGATTTTCTGTTACCTTGAGCATGTCTGGATTATTATAAGGCCGTTAAAGTTTATATATTTTTACATTATCAAGGAATTCTTGAAAGTAATTGAAACAGGCAGATATGCTTTTAAAGGAAATGAATGTAAGACAACTTGAAACAGTAGAAGTGCGCATGTACATGGCAGTTTAACTTCATATGCACTCACTATTTCAGATTTTGACAGAACTCTTAAAAGACCAGTTTCATCAAGATATGGAACAGGACTATTCAGCACATTGTTTCATCCAGGAGAAGGAAAAACATTCAACGTAACAATTACATACTTCCTAACCTATTGAATATCACATTTAATTGTCTTTTTTACAATGAATTATTTTTATTGAATGGTCATTTTCTGACCCAAAAAAGTTTAAGATAGAAAAAATACTGGAAATGTGTTGCTTTAATTTAACATTTGCTTTTATGTAAAATGATTTTATATAGATATCAATTATTTTTACAGTACGGTATTAATACTGGTAATACTGTTACATGTGATCAAATTCCAAAGTCTCAAAGGATACATGTATGTACAATAAGAAGTTTCTTATTTCTAGATAACATGTGGAAGAGAAATGCTGAAACAGATAGAGGGAAGGTTGACACAAGCCATCAACCTGTTCAACAGAAGACTGGAATGGCTGACAACAGAGAGCAGACGTTTGTTTGGTGTTGTGGAGGAAAAAGCGATCACAATTGTTCTAGACATTCGGAACATGTCACCTCAGCAATTTGACCAGTATAGAATAGCCTTAGAAACAGTTATCTATGAACAACTCACACAAATCTCCAAGTTCAATATCATAAGGTGGGCATGCACACTTTCTGTAGTAAAAGCTAAAGTTTTATGAAATTCTCAGCCACTAGGCCAGGGAGCAAAGTGTTCGGACAAGGATCAAAATCTTAAATAGTGATCAAATCTTTAAAAACCGTCTTTCTTTAGGGATATCATATAGACATATTAAAATGATATTGAATTTAAAATGTATAAGCTACCATGTTCAAATGTAAAAAGAAATGCATAAACCTTCATTTTATTTTTCAGATCAGCAGATGATATGCAGTTGTATCATCCGGAATGTGTTCCTGTGACCCATGACACAATTCAGGGAGCTGTTGATTGGCTGTGGGACTTAGACAGGCTAGCGTCCGTGTCCAAAACAGCTACCGCTGAGGCTGTGCTCAAAGCAATGCTGGACGATCACGTGAGATTTTCAACAATGCGTTACTGTAAACATTGATATTCTTTAAGGGAAAATTGATCAATTTTAAATTTGAATATTAAAAATCATCATTCTTTGTACACATTTTTATGTTGTGAATGTTCTGTTTTTATAGAATGAAGCAGTGTATTTGTTCACAGAGGGCAATTCCATTGAATCTTGCAAGGGACTGTTAAAAGAGAAGGTATAAACAGAATTTTGTTTTTCATCAGGTTTCTGTTTTGTCAGGATTGTTGGTTTAATCTTAGCAATAAGTGCATGCAGACACAATGTGATTTTTAAAAAATATCATAACAAAAACCACAACTTGTTGTATTGTAATTTATATAAGTATACACCAATATTTACCCTCCCTTTTATCAGGTGCAAGCTTGTTCAAGGAAAATTCCCCTTCACATGGTGTCTTACAACTGTGATTCATCCGATACAGTCAGGTTTCTGCGAGAATTTGCTAAAGGAATGGGATCAAAGTATGTATTAAGGGTATTGTCTGCTGTTTGAAATACAGTTGAACCCCGTTATCTCAAACTCGATGGGACAGAGAAAATGCTTCAAGATATCTGTATTCAAGATATCGAGGATAAAAATACTTAAAAAATAAGTGGCTTGGACTTCCAAATCACTTTGACATAACCAAGANGTAAAAATGCTTAAAAAATAAGTGGCTGGGACTTCCAAATCACTTTGACATAACCAAGATATTCGAGATATCAGTGTTTGAGATACCGAATTTCAACCGTAATAACAATTGAACCCCAATAGGTGGCATTTAAATTTCTTTGTTTTCAATTTTTGAAAATTGATTAGATAGTATGAATTTTGACAAAAATAACCAATGTATTCAAGATATCAGTGTTTGAGATACCGAATTTCAACCGTAATAACAATGTGAACCCTAATAGGTGGCATTTGAATTTCTTTGTTTTTCGATTTTTGAAAATTGATTAGATATTATGAATTTTTACAAAAATTAGATGGGTTGTCTGCAAATATGGTGCAAGACAATGGGAAGCTAATGGTATTGAAATAGACTTTGACTTTTGTTACAATAAATACTTGTAAAATGTTCATTTTTCGTAGCTACTCTTTGTTCTATTCGCTGACCAATTTCTTTATGATTACATAGATCATTTGAAAGCTAGACACAGCACTTTTAAATCACTTTAATAGTTTTCATTGAAATTGAATTGCTATTGGATATATTTTATAATTCAAATACATGTACACATAGACCAATACAAAGCACCAGGACTGTCGCGGTAGCTCAAGTACTAGGGATTTCGCTTTATAACCAGGAGGTCGTGAGTATCGAGGCACCGCTGGCTATGTGTACATGTATTTTGCAGTTTTGTCTAATCTATAAATTCATAAGAGATTAAAAAAACACAAAAATACCTATTATATGGAATATTTACCTCTATCAGATTCCATGCATATGCAGTAATTATGGAGATGGATGCTTATTGAAGGTCAGCTTTGGAACCTAAAACACAAACAAGCCAGCTACTATTGTCTGAAGAAAGAAGACTTTTGGAGGGGTTCCCCGGGGGCAAGCAATGAGGGAGGATGTGATGCTGGTTTTTGAGGAGTTAGAGGAGGCCAGGAATGTCCGCTCACAGATTCAAGCCCTCACAGAAATGTTCCAGAACCTAAGATTCAAATTGGTAAATACATTTTTCACAAAACTTTGAAATCACATAAAATCATGCATTGATCAATTTTAAAAACATTGTTCCTTGTTTTTTGAGTGATATTGATTTGCATCTTTTGTCAGTACTTGGTTTTAGCTAAGATGTTATTTTTAAATCATTTGAGACTTGGGAGTGACATCCACTTGAAAATTTATGATGCTTAAGACCCTTTTGTTTTAAATGTCAAATTCCAAAGTCTTCTGATCATATATGGAAGGAAGTTATTTCCAGAGGATACTTCAAATTCATTAGCAGTGAATTTTACACAAAGAATCTCCGGGATGTAAAAATATCTTACATTTTAAAGTACTTTTTTTTAGGTGAAAGTTAAGGGTAAAATTACAAGATTCACTATGGTAGGTCATAATATTGCTTTTGCTATGAAACTTACATGTACACATGGGGAGTCTGTGTACATTATTGAAACAATCAAATGTTTTCTTTGTTGTTTTATTTGGAGATGAAAGTAGCTGCTGTAGCATTGCAGAAAAAATTTATAAATTAGAGTTAGTGGGTTATGCAAATTTTTTCTGCAATGATTGCTACCTTCATCACTCGATAAAACAACTAACTTAAGAAAGACATTTTATTATTTATATTTTTACGTATTTTTTGAAACTATAGGTTTAAGTACTAAAATATCATTTTGTTGACCCATTCGTTACTTAACACGGAACAGTCAAATACATTTTTTTTACTTTGACATGCAACACTCCATATATGGTAATGATTACATTTACAGGAAGTACTAAAAAACAGGATTGAACTAGTTTGCAACAAACATGTATTCATTGTCATGGATGAAGCATGGAAAGATTCAGTGAATGTAATTATAAAAGGATAATACCCATCACTTTTGTAATCGAAAGTCTAGGTCACTAATTCACATAGAATATAACAAATGTTACCAGGCCTGGAGGTTATAAATCTTTTACTGCACCCATACTCAAACTCGTACTCTGTACTGATTTATTTGTATGTGTGCAACCAGTGCCAACCACGTTTGTTTTGAGTATGACTCGATCTGATCAAGCTTGAAACATGCTCAAATAATCTTAAGCATGTCCTCCATTTAAGTACAAGAATGATATTATGAATTTCAAAGTTTTATAATATGATTTAGATTTGAGGCTGAGTATGAAAACATGCTCAAAAAAATTTTATACCCTCCAGACCTGGATGATACTACTAATATTATACTACAGCAGTGAAAGCTACAGAATTTTTGTAAAGCAAAATTAATTGAAAGAAAAGCATTCATTAACACTTTCTCCTTTAAACTGTACATTCACTGAATTTGCCTGTTAATCCCCCAATTTTGAATAGAACATTAAGAAAAAGTAAAGTAACAAGTGATTCTAAACCATGAAGTCTTATTGGATGTACCTCAATTCATATACAAGTAAATCATTTTTCAAATAATTTTCATGATTAAATGTGTTTGCTGCATATTAATTTGTACACCTAACTGAAAATGCATGTAATCATGTTTAAAAATTTTACAGGACCTTGGAACTCAAGGTTATATATTCCTAGAGAAAGAGGCAAAAGAGGTTACTACACATAAACTTGGCAAACATCACAATCTATTTTTAAAAGTGTCTTTGTCTGTTGTTTGCATGCTGAATTTTTCTTCAAATTTTTATCTTGCATGGAAAAAGAGGTAGAAATAAGTAAAAAGTAGAAGAAATTTAATATTCAAGAATCTGTTGCACCTGTCTGTATGTCAATCAGCACACACTTCTTCAATTACAATATAAATGACACAATTTGACAAATTCTATTTCAGTATTACCAAATCTCACAATTAATGGTAAACTGATTTTTTGGGATATTATGGGAGATGGCCATTTTGAACCATCCTTCCTGATTTTGAAGTGTTGCCATTATGAAACAATGCATGATTGCACACCTGGTGTGTTAATCAAATAGAGACAATTTATTGATGAAGGATACCAACCGATCAATNACACACACCTGGTGTGTTAATCAAATAGAGACGATTTATTGATGAAGGATACCAACCGATCAATTTCCACGTCAGTAGACATGCAAAAAGAAAAAAAATCATTTTGACAAAATTACCAAATAATTGCCATGTTATGTCAGGTCTTATCAATTATTCAAAATGTGGACGCTTTTGTCCATTAAATTCCCAGACTGAATCATAAAGATTAACAGACTTGACTTTGTGTTTTAATTAGAATCACAGATCAGTAAATGGGACAAAGAAGATCTCCAAGAACAGTACATGGGAACAAGAGAGTGGCTGATGAAATACGGACTAAATGCACGCAAACTAGAATTATTTGACGTATTGGCGTCTGTGGCGTTCAAACACCAGGACGGTGCCATAGATATCAACGTGAAACCAGAGGACAATACCCAAACAGATGCTGTAAGTCGGGCACCATTGAATTTGACTCTCTGAGGGACTTGTCCCGAAAAAATAAATACATGTACATGTATATGAAATAAACTTCGGACTTAAGTCATAAGGTGTCGCCAGCTTGAAGTATTGCAGTTTACGTACACCCTCCTGTATATATTTTAAAGTATTGAATGTTTATAAATTCCTGAAATACATAGTGAAAATTATATTGTTATTTCTGGATAGATGCCATGAAAATAAACCTATTTTGAGTAATTCTTTGAAAAAGCAAATTATCCTTGCTTTTAATATCCCATTTCTTTGAATTACATTGTATGCCTTCTTGTATATTAGTCTACAAGTTTTCACAACCATTGAATATGACTGCTTTCTTCTAAATGAAAGTCATTGTTGGAATTGGGACTGTGATTGCTATACACAATGAGAAGCTAGATATTCCCATTCTGCAATTTTTCTTGATGTTTACATCTTACTTAGTCTAGTTTTGCAATGTCTATACTGTAAAGGGGAAAATATTCGTGTGGTTTTTATTTTCGCTATATTCGCGATTATATCACTAACGCGAAATTAAAACCACCGCGAAGTGCTGTTCAGTGTATTTAGTGTATATTATTCTAGCTTAGAATGTCTACTCTCCGCAAAATTTAAACCATCGCGAAATGTTAAATTAAAAAATCGCGAAATTTTAGCCCCGCGAAATTAAAGCCCTTAAGCTCGAGTATATTTTGACGTTATGTTTTTGCGTCACAGTATTATGACGTACAATCGAAAGCTTTCCATCTCGTTAATAGCGCATTTACTCAGTACATTGGTCAATTTGATCAAAACAGTTGCATTAGAATTTGTAATTCATGACATTCAGTATAATATAATAAATAATGCCTGCAAGAGAAGGTTACAGTGGAAATAGTCACCCCTTGAAACCATTGTTGACCTCGGCTAACGCCTCGGTCAACAATGGTTTTCTCAGGGTGACAATTCCACTGTAACCCTCTCTGCAGTCATTATTTATATAATGTGGCATAGTGATGTCAACATGATCATCATCATCACTCATCACACCTCACCTTGGGATATCATGCTTATATATGATATCAACGACAACCCGTGTAGAACTTTACACTAGGGTGGTGTGTATAATTTGCACGATTTAATTCATTTATAAAGAAACATGCCAGAAAACATGGTACTTTTTTGTATTGCAGATAAAACATACCAAACTAGTGAATGCCAGATACTGTGATGATTTCCTATTGTGAAATGGAGGGATGGCCGTGTGGTTCATGTTCAAGTTACGCCGGAGCTTCACAGAGAGTATGAACGAAGAATGACAGTGGCTATCAACTCTTTTCATCAAAGGTACATTATTGAATACTTACCATATACTTGGTACTGATCATGCGATATTTGCACCGTGTGATATGGATGACGTCACAATACTGTAAAACGAGAATATTTAGCGCACTATTTATTTTAGCGCAGACGTAGATAGTCAAACTAAGTTGTGCCTAAAAGGTTTTCATTGACAAATACATTATTGATCAAGTGATATCGTTGAGCTAAAATAAGTTTGCACCAAAAGGATTTCATTGCTGATTGCACTAAAATATATCTGCGCTAATATTCTCGTTTTACAGTAGCAGATATATAACTAAATGGTCTGAAAACCCATATTTCATATCAGCTAGACGCTGTGCAAAAATGTATATCAATCTAGAAATGTCATATTCCTCATAAAAATAAACATATCAAAGTTTTGACCATGGTTAATCAAAGTTTTTACTGTAGCAATTGAATCATTGTCCTGGAGCTATTTTTAAAATGTTATTCCTTTTAAAAGATGTGGGTTTAATACATTACTTTACTATGGTATAAACCTTGATACTATAATTTACATCGGTAAACCTAGTAGGTACATTGATTTACATGTACTACTATAGTGGTAAATCTTTGATACTGTAAAAGTGGTTATTTACGCTTGGGGGAAATTTACACTAGTTACGCGGGTCACGTAGTAAGTGCGTAATTTCCCCCCATGCATATTGTTAACAACATCATATATTACGGTTACGCGTATTTTTACCCACGCTAATATTGGACATGCCAAAACGGTATTTACCCCAGCGTAAATAACCACTTTTACAGTGCATTGTTCATATACTGGTACAATATTTAGAATGAAAAAGCACGAGTTTTTGATGAATTAATATTACATGCCAAAATTCATATCATACGTCATATCAGCTGTTGGGATCTCATATCAACCCTTATGCTGATATGGAGCCACTCGGGCTGATATGACATATATGGTGGATTTTAGCATGTAATATTTTCTTTATACACAGAGTTATTACTGTATCCTCTGCTTTGTATATCCGGTGCTATGCTGATTATGGTGTTATATGATACTATATGTCTTTTATAGAATTGACTGGTTGAACAAGGGAAGCAGGGCCCTGTTTGGTACCGTCATCGAAGATCAAATCTACATCCTTATAGACACGTCAGCTTCTATGCTACCTAGTATACAGTACCTCAAGGATAAACTCTTCTTACTCATGCAAGTAAGAAATACCACATACTTTAAGTGTAATATATGATTATAAAATATGACAGAGGAGAGAGTACTGGAAAAGAATAGTGCATATTTTTCAGATACATTACAAACACACACTGCCACTGAACTACTCTGTCAAAATTTTTTGTGAAGGAATAAAAGTAGTTCTACAGGATAGGAACATAAATTAAATTTCAGAAATATGAAAAAGTTGGTCTGATACATTAAATACTTGTTTATTTTCTCACCCTGTCAGGAGCAAATACGACACAAGAAGAAGTTTAATCTGATCTCCTTCAACTCCAAAGCCACTGCCTGGCAGAACCGACTGGTCGAGATATCGGAACTAAGTCTAAAGGGAGCCTGGAAATGGATCCAGGGTTTGTCGTGCTGGGGCTCCACTAACACGTATTCTGCCCTCCAGCACGCTCTGTCTGACCCAGGGACTCAGGCTATCTACCTGCTCACCGACGGAAGACCAGATCAGGTAGCTTTGCTCTACAAGGAATATAAATAGTGGTGTATTCTACTTTGGAAAGGATCAGTATTTTGCCAACATTGTGTGTCATCCGATTTATCTGTGTATTAAGATTTTATAAACCAAGTCTGAGATAGTTTCTTAAAATTGGGAATTTTTTTACAGAGAGTTCAGTAGACTCTCAAAATGGCAAAATATTTTAATATCTTCCCTAAAAATAGCAAAGATGTAAGAAATCTATACCACGTACAGCTTTAATTGAATGTTTTAAGTAAGTGTAGAATCAGTTTAATCTGTATGCTTATCATTTCTTTATCTTTATTACAGCCACCCAAATCCATCATTGCTCAAGTCCAGATGCAGCACACTGTTCCCGTTCATTCAATTTCATTTAACTGTAATGATAAGGAGGCCAATGAATTCCTGTTTGACCTTGCGAAGGCCACTGGAGGGAGGTATCATTATTTCTCTGAGAAAGGCAAGGACCTAGATCAACCGGAATCATGGGAGGTAATCATTACTTTATCATCACTCTCTCTGCAGTACTGCGATCACTGGATTTAGATTCAGTTGTCAGAGTTATTCCCCTTGAAATGCACAATGTACTACTGCAGATAAAATATGTTTGCAACACACAGATGTGCAACAAATACAACAGTTATTTTATGATATAATGATTTATATGCTGACTCTATGTTGCCTAAATGATAGTGTTTCATACATTGGCAGTATGTTACTTCCAATATCTATATGCAAATCAATTTGGTAACCTACAGAGTGAAGACATTCGTCTGATCAAGGAAGAGATTCAGAGAGGACTAGAAGCTTTGGACAAGGTGGAGGAGTTGAGGGATGAGTGCTCCAATCTGTCCTACAAAAAGGAAGTGTCAGACTTAAAGAAATGCAGCAGGTACTGTCATTATGAGAGAAAGTGTGCAACTCCAGCAGAAAAATTCAACTGAAATCCCCAAAAATTGATCAGCTTCACAAATTTGATTAGAACTACCATATATTTTTCATTTTGAAAGTTCGACTATAGTATCATATAAATCTTTGTACTAGCTTCGACAAAATATTTGCATCTGAGTTCACCTTTGCCTTTGCTAAGGGATCATGTTGATGAATCCACCACTGACACGAAGTATCAGCAGTTCCTCCATGGATTACCAAGATCTCTACAGGTCTACACCTTCTCCACCTCCCAGACCAAGAGTGCACCTCCCGTCCAGTCCCCCAGAGTTACACCCAATCCCAAAATCATGCCAGACTTCAATTTCTTGATTAGTCCTACCTCCTCAGGGGGCCACAATAATCCAGCCGTCGATCAAGACCACGCAAGCTCCACTCAGCATCCTCCAAAACAGCTCTCAGTGCCAGTAAGATTCAGGGCAAACAGGCTCTCCTGCCAGTAAGTATCAGGACAAACAAGCTCTCATGCGAGTAAGTATCAGGACAAAAACAGCTCTCCAGTGCGAGTAAGTATCAGGACAAAACAGCTCTCAGTGCCAGTAAGTATCAGGGCAAAACAGCTCTCATTGCCAGTAAGTATCCGCGGCAAAACAGCTCTCAGTGCCGCGAAGTTATCGGGCAAAACAGCTCTCATCTGCCAGTAAGTATCAGGCAAACAGCTCCAGTGCCAGTAAGTTATCAAGGACAAAACAGCGTCTGCATTGCCAGTAAGTCATGCGGAGACAAAACAGCTCTCATTGCCAGAAGTTACAAAGCCTATTGCCAGGAACGCAAAACAGCTCTCAGTTGCCAGTAAGTATCAGGACAAAACAGCCTCTCATTGCCAGTAAGCTGATCAGACAACAACAGCTGCTCTATTGCCTAAGATCGGTAAAAAGCTTCCATCAGGACGGCAAAACAGCTCTCATTGCCAGTAAGTATAGGACAAAAACAGCTGCTCAGTGCGTAAAGTATCGGTAGGACAAAACAGCTCTCATCTGCCAAGTGAAGTGGATCAGGGAATAAACGAGCTCTCATGCCGCAGTTTCCAAAAAGTATCCAGTGATAGGGCAATAACGAGCTCTCATTGCCAGGTACAGTATTCAGCGGCAAAACAGCTCTCATTGCCCAGTAAGTATCAAGGCAAAACAGCTCTGCAGTGCCAGTAGTATATGACAAGAACAGCTGCTCATTGACAGTAAGTATCAGGACAAAACAGGCTCTCATTGCCCAGTAAGTATCAGGGCAAAACAGCTCTACATGTGCCAGTAAGTATCAAGGCGCTAAAACAAGGCTCTCAGTGCCAGTAAGATCCGCGCAAAAACAGCTCTCATTGCCAGTAAGTATCAGGGCAAAACAGCTCTCAGTGCCAGTAAGCTATCAGGACAAAACAAGCTCTCATTGCCAGTAAGTACTCAGGGACAAAACAGCTCTAGTGCCAGTAAGAATTCAGGACAAAACAGCCTCAGTTGCCAGTACAGTATCAGGACAAAAACAGGCTCTCAAGTGCCAGCTAAGTATCAGACAAAACAGCTCTCATGCCAGTAAGTACAGGGCAAAACACTCTCATTGCCAGTAGTATCAGGACAAAACAGCTCTCAGTGCCAGTAAGTAATTCAGGACAACAACAGGCTCTTCATTGCAGTAAGTTATCAGGGCGAAAACAGCTTCTCAGTGCAGTTAAGTACTTCGCAAAACAGGCTCTCACTGCACAGTAAGTATCAGGACAAAACAGCTTTCTCATTGCCAGTAAGTATTCAGGGCAAAACAGCTCTCATTTGCCAGTAAGTATCAGGCAAACAAGCTCTCAGTGCAGTAAGTATCAGGACAAACAGCTCTCATTGCCAGTCAAAGTATCAGCGGACAAAACAGCTCTCAATTTCAGTAAGTATCATGGCCAAAAAACAGCTCCAGCTGCAGTAAGTACAGGGACAAAACAAGCTCCTCATGACCAGAAGTATCAAAACAGCTCTCAGTGCCAGTAAGTATGAAGGTACTGTAGTGGTGTACAGAACTACCGCATTCACTGCCTTCACAAGTACACTCAGACAGACAATATTGTCATATGATTTTATACATGTGCATGTACATGTACTTTTGTACAATTCAAAAACTTGAGTTTTCGTTCATTAATCACAAATGAATGCTGATTTTAAAAATTCACCAAGAAAACAGTAAATATATAGCTCCCATTATATTTTTTTTTTCTTTCTAGAAATACATACCTGTATACTTACTTATGAACAAATTAAATGTTGACATTTTCAAGTAAAATCAAATAATGTATTTATCTGTGTACATAAAAAAAAAAGTTTATGCCACTGTGATATTGAAAGTTCCTGGTTTTGTGCAGATGAAAATCAACTGTCTATAAAACATCTGAGATCAGGTATCGGCTGTTAATGCTTGTACGGTTTTAATTTCTGTATCTGCTTCATATGTGAATGGAACTCAATGAGTTTCTTAATTACTAGCATGACAACTTACATTTTTGAAATAAATATTTCAAGTCTTATCAATTTATTATCAATGTCTCAAAAACATTCATAAAATTCTAATTAAATTTCCTGATATTTGTATTGATACATTTAATATTTCCTGTGTATATAGCCAGGCTTTCAACANATTTATTATCAATGTCTCAAAAACATTCATATTTCCTGATATTTGCCAGGCTTTCAACTAGAATTATTTTCAAATTCACAGTTTATAAGAGAAAAATGTCCCGTCCTATTGGTATGTTCAGCACTTTGTAACCTTTTATATATGATATGTATGTGAATAATACTATCTCCCAGGCAGTGTTATGATCTAGCTTTTATCCATTACTGTAAAATGGGGTGTTTTTGTTATCTTTGCCCTTAATATTAATATAATATTTGGTGGAATTATATATATTAATTTACATTGAAATTGTCTAATTCATACTTGCTGGAAGACAGAATATTTTAACAGAGATATTCAGTGTGCTGAAACAGTGTTAAAAAGCACTGAAAATAGAATATTGAGAATGAAAGTAAGGGTCGCAATGCCCAGTGATACGAGTTACACAGGTGTCAGGTTAACAAGTTTCACTATACTCTATTGTCAAGGCAGGTAACTCTGAACAGGCATGGAATTGAAAATGTCAGACTTGGAATTGACTGTAAAATTGTATGTCAATTCATCAGGGCAGAAAAGAAAGATAACATGAAACAAAAATATCCCAGTATATGTACATTGTATGTATGCATATCATTGTTAGAAAATAGCTGTAAATATACCTCTGTGAAAGTTTGTTGTACTTAATTTTGTTAATTAATCTTTGTTTGTGAAGTGTTTGCAAACTTAACTGAGTGATGTTTAAGGAAGTGAATTTTTACTAAAAATCATGGTAAGATGATGCATAAGGATTTTGAAATTATGATACAGTTTATCCATTTTTAAAATGCATGGGTGAAATTAGCATATATACATATAATTATATTCTATACATATTATGTTTTAAACAAATACACTGTAGTTGTAAGATGTTAGAAAAAAATTTCTACATTTTTTAGCTCACTGGGACGAATGTCCGGGGAGACAGTATTGGTCATGACCCCGGTGGTGCGTCAGCAGTTGGCGTCGGCGTCACACTTTAAAGAAAAAAACTTAACCGGGCTATATCTTTTTGAACCAAGGGAACAGAGCTTTGATATTTCACATATAAGACCTTTTGTTTGGTACCAAGGACTTTTGACCTACTTATCAAAAACTTAACCTAAGGCTATATCTTTTTGAACTAAAGGAAATGGGTTTTTGAAATTTCATGTATAGATGCCTCGATGATGAAGACCTTTGTTTTAGGTTACGAAGACTATTGACCTAGTGACCTGACCGTGGACTTGTGACCTACTTTTCAAAAACTTTAACCTACTAAGGCTATATCTTTTGAACTAAAGGGAATAGG
>CAJDSM010015172.1:0-14925 GCA_903981925.1 Ostrea lurida
TTACCCAACTCTTAATTTCTATTCAGTTTAGGGCTTATGAAATTAGATCAATGTTCGTTATCTTCACCTTTTTGTTTATCTTTTGAATAGTTCAACCTGTAGAAAGAAATGATTCCAGAAATCTAGATCTTCAATTGATTGAAGTTGGAACGGTATATGTAATATGTTAAGCATGTAGTGTAAAATGATTATATTTCCAAGCTCTAATTGGAGTATACTGAGTTCACTTTTGAGAGAAAAATGCAAGAAATGAAATCTCCTGTTTACTTCATACCCTTGAAGCTTGCAAATTCAAAAGTCTGGTCTGTTACCGTGAAAAGTAAAAATTTAAGAAAGATTTTAACGAATATGCCGTTGAAGGAAAGAACAGGTCTAAGTTTTTCTGAAAATAGTATAAATTTGACCCCTGGTGTATTTTCGTCTTTGGCAGTTCTGACTAAAAATAAAAAGCCTCAGTTTTCGTCATATTTCATTTTCACATATTTATGTGGAGAAAAATAACGACAATGAATATGAACATGGACAAAAATCACACTATGAATATAACAGTTCACAAACAACATAATTATGATATTTATCTGATCAATATCTCAACGGTCCTTGTTCTAAACTGCAGTATACGTCGTCTCCGTGTAGGTCCCATACACGTGTGTAAGTCGTCTTCCGGGGTCACCGGATATGCGTCGCCAAATGCTCATTAGACCTGATTTACAAAATAGTAAACCATGTTTATTTCAGTTTATGTATCAGAATGATATAATATCAACTTAAATTATCAGAAAATATAGTGGTTCTAATTAGGCAGATCACTCCTTTCTACCTTTTTTTACCCTAAAGTTGTTGGATTTGCAAAAATTGTACTATGATAAGGTTTAATAATTGTCAAAGTTATTAATATTTGGAAGGAAACTCATTTTAAAAGCTTGATTTCCTTCTTTATCAATATTCGTCAAAACTTTCTGAAATGGCGCTTTTCATCTTGTTGGTTATCAATGCTCAATCTGCAGGGTCACTGGAAACAATATTTAGTAGAAATAAATATTTAAAGCTTCATGGCGTTTGGGAGGAAGACCTCCTACGACAATTTTTAATTCTTCGTGAAACGCTACACCCTACACAGATATATAAAGGTAGTATGTTAAAGTACACTATTGAAATCATACATGACATGTATTTCAATGGTTCGCGTCGCTAAAAGTTCATATCGCGTTACTCCAATAAATGGACTCAAACTTCGCCTTTACTAAGGCATATCTTGTTTAATTACCGAATATTTTGTTCTATTTTATATTCGACAGCAAATTTACTTCCAACAATGCTTTATCCTCAAAATGTATAATACTAGCTTATCTTTGGGATATTGGGTCTCAGATCTTCAAGGTAAAGTAAAATAAATAAATAAAGGTTATTGCAATGGAAATTTTCACAAGAAACACAAGTTTGTGTTGTAATTTTAATAGTAATTGTGGGAATGTTATCTTGCAAATCCGTATCAACATTGACGCCGTAAGTTACATCCGTTATCCGTAATCTTGCGTTGAAACACATGCATCTTATTTCCATAGGTTTTCTAATCTGTAGTTGTGACATTTTTCCATCAATTGCTTCAACTAAAAAAAACCTATGATTGGCTATAATTCAGTTTTAATCTCGCACATTTGATAGGATAAAAAAAGGAAATACTTTTCTATTCACCGATTGACCTTTGCCTGGTCAGTTGAAGGGATCGAGATAATTCAAACTACACTTCCATATCTTTATGGAGGGGATACTTTGGTTTCTAAATGTGTTATTTTTATTGTTCCCCGATTCTAAGGAGTGACCTACCTCTTTAAAATGTTACCTTTTAGAAATATTTTATTAGACACAAAACACATACAATGTATTAATATGCAGACATGAATGCGCATGTATGTAAATAAATGTGCCAAAGCTACGTGTACATCACTAGGGAAAACTTAAAACAAACGATAGGAAGATCTACATGTAAGTTACTAAATTGCACTTTGCATGCGTTTTATCACATACCGTAATGTTTTGCTACGCTGCGTATCACGATGTTCTATTCTATAATGTTCAAACCCTACATGTAGAAATATACCATTTTCACCAACCAAATCACGTCTTGAACAACATTTTGTCACTGGCACAAATAGGAAGACGCTACGGGCTACAGGTTTGTTTTTATTTATGACTAACGTTTACCTTGTTTGAAATTTTCATTGAATCCGGCGTAGATCAAGGGATTCAGAGCACTGTTTGAGTAGGCCATAGTGTAAGCAGCGAATTCAAACTTGTAGTACCAATCATCTAGCTGGAAAGGAAAAAACAAGACAGTAGTAGTGATGAAAGGTAAACTTCGGCTAGAATAACTTACCTTGATTTTGACATTTTAACAACAACTACATACAACTTTTAAAAAAATGAAACATATGCCTGTATATTTCTTGTTTATTCATTGATACCCTTTCTGTAAAAATGGTTTGTGAATTACTTAATTTATATTGCTTAATATTCTACATTTTATATATTCCCCATAGTTATGTTAAGCACACCTTTATACTCCATCATTTTCTAATCTGTTTAATGGTTGTCGGATACATCCCTTGGTTTTCAATAAATCACGACGAAGCTTAATAAAAGAGTGATTTTACAATTTGAAAAGAAAATGAATATTGATTGTGAATGAANATTTGAAAAGAAAATGAATATTGATTGTGAAAGAAAAGGCAAAGATAACGAGCAGTGTCTCGTAAGTCCAAATAGAATATAAAAATAAGAGTTGGGCAAACACGGGCTCCTAGACACATCAGAGGTGGGATCAGGTGCCTAGGAGGAGTAAGCATCCCTGTTGACCGGTTACACCCGCTGTAAGCCCATCGTCTTGATCAGGTAAACGGAGTTATTCGAAGTCAAATCATTGTATTAAAAACGGCTTAACGATTGCTATGAAACACATCACAACATTTTACCCAATGGTAGGCAATACTGGCAAACTAAATCGTTATAACCACCATAGAATTTGCGAAATGCTGCCTTTAAACGTGACTGTTGAAACCCCTGCAGCAACAACTTGTTTGTAAATAGCCTGCCTCGATTCAAAAACTGATCATACGCAAAACAAGCTCTTGTATATAGCATAAGTTGAGAGGCATACACACTATATGCAGGTAATGATGGAATATTGCTATATAAGTATGGGAAGTTGACGATGGAGAAGCTGAAATTGTCCCGTTTGTCATAAAATTGAGTTTTTAGTTTGCCGTTAATATCTTTTCAATAAAATATTCAAGTTCGAAGTAGACATAGAAGACTCTGTGGTGTCCTTTATTTCTAGTTTGCTGGTATATATTGAATCGAATGATAGGAATGTATCATCTAGTTTTCCATTTTCGATGAGGAATATGATTTTTGAAATTGATGTTCATTCTATTTCCTTGGGTTGCCNTCTAGTTTTCCATTTTCGATGAGGAATATGAAGTGTTTTTAAGTTTTTGAAATTGATGTTCATTCTATTTCCTGGGGTTGCGGTTGTCTTTGGCTGGTGTGTCTATCCAGTTCGTTCCGATAGGGTTGAAATCTTGTAATTTTGATGGCCATGGAAGAACCTGGACATTGTCTTTGAAGAAACAAGCAGTAGGTGGTTTGGCGTTGTCATGTTGGAACACTACTCCGGAGTTCTACATTACTGGAACCACGTTTTAATGTATAATTTCATCAATACCGCGTTGAGCCATCAATGTCCTAACGGTAAGGATTACTTGTATTTGATTTGCATGATATTGATTGATTGTTTAATGTTTTTTCGTCCCGTTGAGAATATTTCTCTCATACTGAGACGTCACCATTGCCAGTGAAGGGCTACAAATTTAGATCTAATTGCTTAGCACTTATGGCTTTTAGCAGTGAGGGTTCTTTTGCGTGTCACACCTGCTGCGACACGGGACCTCCGATTTAAGGTCATATCCGAAAGACCTTTGATTCTTACTTCTAAATGCCGAGGCTTTGGCGAAGGAGCATTCATTACCTATTTTAACGTCTTAGGTTTGACGCTCGAAACTCACGACCTCCCGATCACGAGGCAAATGCTCTACCACTGAGCCACCGCGACTGTTGATTATTACATAATTACTCTTCCTCTAGATCGANGAGCCACCGCGACTGTTGATTATTACATAATGACTCTTCTTCTACATCGGTCACTCTCCAAGATGCAATATTGCGCCAAACGTTCAATTCGGCGTCTATACACTTTGAGTCTTCCATCATCCTCTGCAGTGAAAATCGAAATGCATCGCTGAACCAAACTGTCCGCTAACATTGCCGCGGTCATAATCTATGAGTCTGAGACCACTGAAGTCGGTTCCGGCCATGGTGCGGAGTCAAACGTCACAGGCCACGAACATGACCCCATCATCCCCAGTCGATTGCGAAACATTCTGCGAATCCCAGGAATGGCAGATGTTAAAGATGACACTACATTTTTGAACATGTTAAGCCATGTATCAACCTTACATGTGCATTTTGAACATTTACATGTGCATTTTGAACATGTACATGTAGGTTAGGGGGGAAAATACAAAATGAAATTCGAAAGTCGGAGCAGACAGACTCGGGTCAAGCAGCATACGAACAAACAAAGCAACTGACTTGATATTGAATTTCAATAAGTAGAATTCGCCTTGACCGTAATCCAGAGATTCAAAAAATATACAAATCGTTTACACTACAAGATTCACTTCAAACTTAGACAGAAAAAATTAGAAATATCGGATATTTGTGTTTGATAAAAATATGCAAATTCATTTTTTTTTNCAAGATTCACTTCAAACTTAGACAGAAAAAAATAGAAATATCGGATATTTGTGTTTTATAAAAATATGCAAATTCATTTTTTTAAATTTGTTTACAGGGGTTGTTAAATAAAACCAAACGACACAATGAATAAAAAAGACGTAACATTCGGAAGGAAGGGATCTCCTTGATTAGATGACCGAAGAAGAATATATAGGTTTCCTCTCCGTCAATCAGTCTGTCCCAATGGTTTACCAGATGTTTGCGAGAATTCATTTGAAACTTACTGTGTATTTTCAGAGTGGCATACTGCAGATTAAGTTTGAATTTCGTAACGTTTGATGGACAGGTGTGAAAGATTTTTTTTATTGGTTACGTTTATATTCATGGGGATCGTGTTTCCCATGAAAAGTGTGTAGAACATCTAAATAGAGGCAGTCACCATAACTCAGTCGCTGATAGATTAAATAATCGCTTCATTAATTTAACATTTCAAGCTCATTAATCCCAAAAGGAGCATGTCAATGAAAGTCTGATCAGATGGCAGTACTCAATTTATCGCATCGCTGCATTCCGGCCGTAATCACGAGTATTCGAAAGTTACCTTGATGTTACGAACAGGGTTCAACAGTCCTTAATAAGGAATCATGTATGAATGTCATGTTTTTTGTTTGTTTTTTGGTTTTGTTTTGTTTTTGGTTTGGTTTGGTTTTTGTTTGTTTGTTTTTCTTGCAGGTAATGAAAATTTAGTTTCGTAGAAATTGGAGCTGTAGTCTTACCTGGCTCCTGTTGTCCCTGAGCTCTGTGTACAGCAACATAACCTGACAAGGGAGCCAGCAAACGCAGAACACAACCAAGATGGTTATCAACATGATAATTATCTGAAAGAAATTTACAATGCTACATCAGAGTACGTAAACTTTGTACATGTTCAGACAATGGGAGTGGTTGCCCGTCGTTTTCTGTCATGCATTAACCAACCTCTCTGTGTTCAACGCTACGTGTTTGGCCTTGCTTTTCCTGTATGTTTTTCTTACTTGTGGAAAATCACAGATCATCTTGGATCTCCCATATTTGTAAGGATTCTACCCATTTTTGTCAAATTTAGTATCGACTCCCACGGTTTTCAAGTAGGTTGGTTGGTTGTATATTGTTTTACGTCCCTCTTGAGAATACACTCTTGACTCTTCTGGAGACTGTGAATGGCTGCATATTTAGGCTCTTTGAGCGGGAGGGATCTTTATCGTACCACACCTGCTGTGACACGGGACCTCGGTTTTTACGGTCTCGCCCGAAGGACCGCCCCATTTAGTCGCCTCTTACGATAAGCAAGGGTGCTAAGGACCTATTCTAACTCAGGTCCCCATGGGACCCCATGTTCAAGATGTATTGCGTCAGTCAGTAATTCATCGTGTGTGTGTTCGCTTTAACCGTGTTTTACTGTTTTGCATGTAAATCACATTCAGATGTCAACCGTTCTCTTACAAGAGCAGGGTTTTATAAGGACAAGAGACCTGTAATATATAACCGAATTACCGTGAGGTCTGTGTAAAATCCCATGCTATCGATCAGTCGTGAAAACGATGGAATTTCAATTAGAAACCTTCTGATTTTAGAAATATTGTATTTATACGAAATGATCGTAAACTGGTGGATTAAGCCAACGGGAACCAATCGCCGATTTTATTCAAATTTACATAGTATGAAATCAAATACATAAAAATTTTCCTGGCGAAATACATTTAATGAGGGAATCGATGACGAATCTAAACAGAGAAATAAAATCCCGGTGGCTTTTAAAGAAACTACAAATAGCAATAGATGTACAGTGTAGCATGGAATCCCGCCCCCCTCCCTGAAAAACAGAGCAAAGTAAGATATTTCACTGTGGGAAAGTGTGTCATAGAATAAATTTTCGCCATGCTCTCAGTCTGTATGATTTTCCCCTTGGGTAGCAAACCACCATGGGCAAACTTTCTCTCATTTTGTCTCAGGTATTTCATCAAAGGTACATTTGTGCTCATATTTTAATGTTGAATTTTGATAAAGATGCCAATTCTACGGTATTCTTAAAATGAAGTACATGTACGTAGAATTAACCAAAATTCCTATCAAGGTATTCAATGTATACCGAAAGGATAATGAACAATTTTGAATGTTAAATCAACATAAATTTCTTTTTGTTAAGTAATGATGAAAGTGAAGTAGATCAAATTAACACGACTGGTAAATGGTTAGCAGCCGACCTTTTCACATTGAAAACTTTTTGAAGAGTTATCTGCCCTTCGTAAAAATAAGAAAAATCGAATAGTCTAAAAATGTGTACGGTAAATGATTACTTTTATTTCATGTTTCCAGTAAGAAAGCGTATGTAACTTTTTACCACTTAAAGAGATTTGTATGAACAATTATTTCCTTTACAATAAAATGGCGATGTAACAAAGTATCAAACGTAATCATAGTCCAAAAAAAAAAACACATACAAAATCGAGTGTAGGCAACACGGACCTTCGACGAAAGCGAAGCAGGATCAGGTGCCATGGAGGAGTAAGCATCCTCTGCTGACCAGGCACACCCGCCGTGAGCCCGCAGTCGAAATAAATTCGATAAAACATGCTCTTCCAATAGACTTCAATGTAAAATTCTAGGTTAATAAATCAAGAAGTAATCAAAAGTTTGAAAATTCCTATGGTGGGTAATTTTTATTTGATGTACCATTCAAAATGATGCAATAAAAATGTCACAGTAAAAAATTACGGGTGTAGATATATAAATGAAAATATTTTATAAATGATACAATGTACCCATGTTTTCATCACACTTTCTTTGGAAAACGAGCAGAGTGTTGACAAGATTACCATTTTATCAGCTTACCGCATGCGATCTTTTAAGGAATTAACGTATAAAGAATGCACGCTTATTGCGAAGTGATATAGAAGTTACAAAAACGATATGAAAGCTCTTGGATAAAAATGATGCTTTTTACTTAACCAATTTTGGTTTGTCAGGAAATGATTTCTGGAATGTGTCAGATCCAAATTAATGAAATTGGACATTGACAGGCCGAAGAAGAAAGGTGACAATATTTCGTAGTCAACATCATTAGCTTCGATATTATAAAAGCCCTTTGAGAATGATTTAAGTGTAAATCTTTGGCATCTGAGATCATGAAACCTAATTCAGTGCATTTTCTTTATCAGAAGATATTCATTTTATATATCATAACCAGGGTGTCATCTACCGATGCCAAAAAAAGAAAACAGTCAAGCATTTCCGTTACTGCTCTACTTCTCGTAATCTATGTTCCTTCATTAAGTAAAACAACATCAGATTTAAGACATTTTGTAGTATTTTCATTCTGTGCGATAAGGCAGATGTATAGCTAACATGTACGAAGCATCATTATTTTTTTATACTACAGAGTGTAAATTTGCCAATATCAAACCTGGTGTTTATTTGGACATGTTACAGGTTTTTTTTCAGTTTAGAAAAACATTATAATACTCTAATACTTACAAAATAAAAACAATTTAAGGAGGCCCATTACATCAAAATTTTATTTCATGATTCGTTTAGGCACCTTTCACTCCTTGACTTTCAAACATAAGACCTTTCTAAGCTGGTGTCCCTCTATGGTTGGTAATAGGACCATTGTTATTTTGATATATGTCAATAATGTTGCAGGTAAGATGTTATTTTTACATCACACTAAGTCTTACAATAAATTACAACCACAGAGAGCAAATTTCAGTTGGAACATACAATAATGAAATATATGGTCCCAATAATCATCACTGCAATTGAAGCCCCAAAAGGCCGAAAATCCATATTTTTAATGAACCCTACACTAGTTTGACTGATAATCGATTATTAGAAGTCTGGGGCGGATGTAGTCAAATTGACTGTTGGTTGGGAAAGTACAGTTAGAACAGTTGTGGGTTAAACATGAATAATATTAAGAAACTCTTTATTTTAAAACCGGACGGGAATATAATCAAAAAGTTTTGATTTTACTAACCACCTAACATGACCGCATTAACATACGACGCCATTTGAAGCTTTGTGTTTTTGGTTCACACTGGGCCTTTAATGAATGTCTTATGGTATGCATTAGATATAAGTGTAGTAGAAAAATATTTCTGAAAGTTAATCACATGTTTGAGACGGGATGTAAAAATACTGCGATGAATAGTCCTCAACTGTACGCGGAAAACCCTATTCGTAAATCGAAGGTTTTCAAGAGGGTGGAACTGTACCTTTCAGGCTTTTCCGCTATTTCCCCCAGAGAGCTACAAATCTACAACTTATTGACAAATTTTCAACAACAAAAAATCCTTCCCAATAAAAAGTAGATGTTTAGTGATGAAAAGCAGGAAGTCCTCTACCAAAATTGTAAATTTCGTAATCCCCGGGGTAGAGATTCTGATTCAAGGGCGGGGAAGGGGTATAATATACTGGTAAAGGCAAAGATAACGAATAGTGATCAATCTCTTAAGTCCCAAATAGAATACAAAAACAAGAGTTGGGCAAACATGGACCTCTGGACACACCAGAGGTGGGATCAGGTGCCTAGGAGGAGTAATCATCCCCTGTTGACCGGTCACACCCGCCGTGAACCCATTGTCTTGATCAGGTAACGCAGTAATCCGTAGTCAAATCAGTGTAATGTTATATGGGTGGAACTCTATGCTACCATGTGTCAATGTGCGAGGGTGGTTTTTTGTGTTTTCTTTCATGTCGAGAATTTTTGTATGCATGATTCAAACGCGGGTTTCTAGAACATACCAGAAGGAAGGAAAACATGTAATAAAATATTCTTTTGTAGTATTCGATGCGCATTTGGATAACGAGTCCCTCAATTTCCTTGATGGAGTTGATACATTTGTAAATTGATAGGTTACGGAAACTACAACAATCAAGTTAAACTTACTTCTAGTTCTATATCCAGGAATGCAACTTAAACATACACATCACGGAAATATGTGTATCCTGGATATACATGTGATCCCTGAAATGAACTTTTTTTTTTAAAATTCACAGACAGTGACATGTATTTACCTTTCTCTTTGTCTTGGCTTGTTGCTCATCTCTTTTGTCCATTATTTCGCCCGGAATATGTGTAGTTTTCAGTTTAAGAATAATGACGCCATAAGCAATGGACATGACCACGGTTGGAATAAAATACAGCACCACCGATACAGATACAAAGTATGCTGTCCTTAACGGCATGGTGGACCTCGTGAAATTACCCACCACTTCTAGTTCGTATGGCCAGGCATCGTCACACCACAGTTCTGTATGGTCCAACCATTCACGACTTTTCAATTGTCGGAAGAAGAGAAGAGGTAAAGCGACGATTATTGAAAAGATCCATATGATAACCAAAGAAATACTCGCTCTTCTCTCTGTCATCCGGGCTCTTAAGGCAAATACGATTCCGAAGAAACGATCATATGCAATCTGGGTGAGGGACAGCACACTTGCCACAAGAGAGACAACTGTAAAAAAAAATTAGATATATCAGTAGATTAATTGTCCAAACAATCTGGGTCCCTTAAAAGTTACAGCGGTCATCATGTTTTTCACACATGCCCTCAACGTGCCTCTTTCAAAATGAGATACATTGCTGGATCTAGTAACTGTTCTAACAAGCCTCTATACGAAAATATTAACGGTTGTGAAGGGAAACTCATTTTGTCACAATATATGAGAGAAGTAGTGTAAATCAAATTCTTTTTTTAATTCCAAAGAAATCACAAAACTTTTCCAAAATAAACAACATCAAAACGAATGATTTTTTTTTTCTAAAGCTTCTACATGAGAAGAAAAAAATTCTTATTTTGGCCTTCATTTTGACATTTAGATATTCAACTAACATATGTCAATTTGATACATCTTTAGTTAGTGAAATCTAAATACACGCAAAGATTATTACATTTCTATCTCGTATTTAGATATTCAACATTGATGTTAACCGGCAAACTAACAACTCCACTTTTTGACGAACGGGGAGAGTTCCTTTGCCAACTTCCCATTATCATGTAATAATATTCATTACCACCTGCACATGGTGTTCATGCCTCGCAACTGATTCGATACCCAAGAATTACATGCGTAGTTCTGTGTACAATTTCTGTGTATAATCAATTTTAAAATCGCGACAGACTATAGACAAATTAGTTAATGTTACAGGAGTTTCGACAGTCATTAGGTCGAATGTTAGGCCGTTCTTTAGATACGTATTACTTAGATCTAGCAGGTGTGACCATCCTTACTCCTCTTAGGCTCCTGACCCACCTTTTTTCTGTGTACAAGATCTGTGTCTGCCGTGCTTCAAATCGGTGTCTTAATTTATGAGATTGATTACTGCTCGTTATCTTTACTTTTCCATTACCTAAAATCACATCTTCCCTATCAATCGTAACTACTCGGCTATTCCCGTAACCGAAAACCGGTTACGGAATTGACGAAGCGTGATCCGATTGCTTCCCTAGATGTAGGTTCAGGGGCTGCGTTCAAAGATCGTAGCGGCTAGCCTTAGCCGCTAGCGCTAGAAATCTAGGTATCCTTGAGACGCACTGTATGAATAACGCTTGTTTTCGCTACTTAGGGCTAGCCTAGCATGCCGTTCAAGAGTCGAGCGCTTACCGAGCCCTACGAACCGCTACGATCTTGAACGCAGCCCTGGGCTGCGTCAAGAATCGTAGTTGGCTCGCCTAGCTCGCTAGGCTAGAAATCTAGGAATCTGGAACGCACTGATGAACAACGCTTGTTATCGCTACTCAGGGCAGCCTAGCATGCCGTTCAAAGATCGTAGCGTTACCGAGCCCTACGAGCCGCTACGATCTCTTTGAACGCAGCCCTGATGAATGTAATAAAAAACCTTAGCGTGTTTCATTGATTAGCGCAGTGATTACATTGATAATGATTATCAATTGCCAACTGCGACGCTTCCAACAACCGCGTACCTTTCATTGGAAACGCTAACGCGGTGTGGCAGTTCACGCCCTCAATGTTTTTCGAATATAAAAGGTGAAGATTATACGAACAGTCTGATCATATCTCATACAATCCTATACGAAGAATTACAAATTAAGAAGTTGGGGGCGAAACATGACTCCTAGATATATTCAGAGGGGGATCAAGGCTGCTAGGAGAGTAAGCATTCCCTGTCGAACCGTCACACCCGCGCGACCACCCATCCCATCTCGATCAAGCAAACGGAGCAATCCACAATCGAAATCAGTATACTAAGAATGGCACAACATCCAGCATGGAATACACTTAATTTTTTTTTTTTTTACAAAAATGAAAGCTCTTGTGAATAGGAACATATTCCCTTGGTCTATCAAAATTCACCCCAAAAAAATGTTGGTCACCGAACAAAATTTGAAGTTATTTTTCTTCTACCTGATTTAAAGTAGTTCCATGCTCACACGACTTATCAATATTGATTATTCAAAGTAGACAACTGTATTGATTTCCACTTGATATATAGAGAATATCACATGCCAAAATCCATATCATATGCCATATCAGCCCGAGTGGACTCATATCAGCCCAAGGGCTGATATGGGGTCCGAGGGCTGATATGGCATATGATGTGGATATTGGTATGTAATATTCAATTATCATATATTTAAATGCAGTTATTGTATCATACTTATAACATTATATCTGAAAGTTGGTTATAAATAATGACATTCTTTCGGCCCTTGGGCTGATATGGGTCCACTCGGGCTGATATGATATGGATTTTGGCATGTAATATTCTCTATATAATAGATAGCCAAAGAAAATGTGTATGTTGTAACTTTATACACGTAAACAGAAGTATGTGTCAACATCAGAAAATCACACATTGACTTTAAAGGAAAAATACGTTAAAACTTGTTACAATAATTTTTCTTAAAGCCACATTTTAAATTTGTATACATTAATTCAGGACATCAGAGAACATACAGTAGAAAAAATACACCATAAAAGTTATTGTCCTTGCAACATTTTTTTATACATAAACAATTTACTGTGGAAAATGTAACTTTTTCAGTCTCAATAACGTGCCATTTATTTATTTATTTAATTATTTTATTTTATTCATTCCTTCAAATGATACACATACCCAAATTGATAAAATAAAGATTTAGCAAAATACTTTTACGTCACATAAGGTTGGAACTACATATGAGAATTTCAAATAACTTCAGATGAAATTAAATCGTATACAAATTGCGATATCCTTATGTTATAAATGAGCCAAGCTGAACTTCACTGGATTTCACATTGAATGAACCACATCAACATTGTTCTAAACTGGAAAAAAAAACCATGCATTATAATGAATCGGATACCTTAATTCGTGTAGGTAAATTATAATTAATTCACAACTTGTATGTGTTTGTTTCTGTCAAACTTTTGAATTTACCGGGATTTAGAAAAGAATGTCACTTATATTAGAACAATATTACGGTTAGGTAAATTACTAGATTAGTGCGTTTACAATGCAACCGTTCCATACATTTATGTATGAATTTATCGATAAAAAGCACACAGAATCAGAAATGTACGAACTTACTTTGGATGTGTACAGACACTGTCACAGCTACATGTAGCTGCGTGTTGGAGGAAAAACCTATATACCCCGATCAATGGCAAAATCGTGGTACAGTTGTGCAAATTTGTACATGTAACAGCAACGACTTGCATAATGTCACGTGACTCTAACGGAAAAAAAATGAACTTAAACAATATAGCCCAAATTTTGGATTTTAAACCAATATTCTCTATAATTCCCGTGCTACCATTTGAGGTCGCTGCGATCGCTACAATGCAATCGTGTCATTGATTGGGTATTCTAATATCGCTAAACCTTTTGGCTTGGGGTTCTTTGCCTTTATGCGTTAACTCGCCGTTAAGGATTTGACATCACTACTCAAGATGAACACGTTGACTGGCTCTGAAGAATCGTGTTACATTTATCCGTGACAAAACTTCATAAAAAGCTTTTTTTTAATTTTGGAATGTTATTGGCAGGCTGTATCACACGAACAAATTGAATAGAGAACTTTTAAAAATAGATCATTGAGAGATGTTGAATGAAGTATTGACAATTAACGGAGAAAAAAATTATGAAGTCGCATACAACTATTCTGGGAACGATTTACTTAAGTGATGCAATGGAATCCAAATTGGAAAAGTATCAATTCATTTCCCACAGACCTCAATACAAACATCTGACACTCGGTATTTTATTATAATATTGATATTGTGATAAATAGCCACCGATATTTGAAAGTTTATTAAAAGAACGGAGGCAAAATATGTCAGACCACTTTAATAGGTCATATTTGCAACTATTCGCAACATACAGTGATTCGAAGCGAGGTGTAAACTTCGTTTTGAATACATTCCTACAGTAAGACAATTCCCAATGTCGGTTCTCGATTTATACAAATGATGAAATTTCTTTAAATTGAAAATATTTTTCTGCAATTCAGCCGGTCTCATTACACTTTAATTATGCGATATAAAGAAGTGGACAGTTAGTCTGCATCTTAATATCATCATAAACCCTCATGCCTTGATTCTAGAAAACGTGTTAATGCCAAAACCAGGGACGATTTCCAGAATTCTTTGCGAAAAGACAATGGATCTGTCCACTTCTCGAACGGATGTAAGCATGTGACCATTTATGGGTCAATAGCTGTAGGTGTAAACATCCGGGGGCTTGGTACTCCCATTCCACGTCTGTAAATCGATTAAAAGTTTTGACGCCAATAAGTGCAATGTTGCTTTCGTTCATCTCTTAACGACGACTTTGAAAATGCTTGCAATCAAACTGAAAGCCCAAAACCTTTTCCCACAATTTTACATATTGGTTGTAGATGTCATTTAGGGTGCTTAAGTGACCTACATTTATTCGTGCTTGTTCGCCTTAAACATTTTTTATACGCCAACATAAAAAGCGGACGTATTATGCTATAGCGCTGCCGCCCGTCTGTCTGTCCCTTTCACATTGTCTTCGCAATTCCTCCTAAACCCTTGGGAGAATTTTGATGAAACTTGGTACAATGTGGAGATGTTTACATTGCAAGCGGAGTGCTGTCCGGTATTTTTTTAAAGGGGTTAGGA
>CAJDSM010015173.1:0-13147 GCA_903981925.1 Ostrea lurida
TTATCATCCTCACTATCTTACACTGTCATTATCATCCACACTATCTTACTCTCTCATTATCATCCTCACTATCTTAGACTCTTGTCTTCATCCTCACTACTCTCAGAGAAATAAATGACAATATCTTTGTTCCAAAATCTCATCTTGTAATTTTTGGGAGCTGCAGACATCTCTCTGCCCCATCTTTTCTTGCATACTTTCGAATTAGTATCCCATCTACAATTTCTGATTGTTTCCAGTTAGCCGTGTCACATGTGATTCATATTCTATTTCTTAAGACTTGGTTGTACATTTTTATTTACTAGTACTCCCTCTATGACTGGTTTAAGGTGAGCACCTTGTAATTGTTTCAATTCTCTCAAAAAAGGAATTGTGATTCTTGTAATTCTGTGTCATTTCTCTGCTTCTTGTCTTTACCTTGCGAACAGTTATGTCTTTTTCACTCGATAGATCAAATTCAACTCTCTAATTATACAAGCTGCTGACCTCTTCTTACACGGTCCACATTTCAAAGCTCCCATAACATCCTCAAAGGTACATTCACAACTGATGATACATAGCATCTGCATTAGCAATCCTCCATTGGTCAGTATTCTACTGTGAAGCTGTAGGCGAACAATACACCTATCCATCTCGCTATTCTTCCATTTGGCTTCTACAGGCTGAATACTAGTAACCATATAAGAACTTGATTGTCAGGCCTCACTTTAATTTGTGGCTTAACAAGTATTGCCGATAGCACTCGATGAAATAACGTAATGCTAGAAGGCCTTTATTCGTGACGCAGTAGGTTTTCTTTGTATCACTCTGTGTACAGCTTCTATAGGCAAAAACTCTCTCTGTACTGTTTTGGACTTGGCCAAGTATTGCTAAGTACAACACCAATGGCGACATCATTCATAGGTGTCTAAGACACCAATGGATAAGGTATTTGTGACTTGGCTAGGATAGCATTGATTTGGTTAAAGGATTACATACATTCTTCTGAGCAAGAGAAAGGTGTGATCTTCCGAGTTATTTATTAGTGGCTTTGGAATTCCTGTATTATCTTTAATGAAGCGACGGTAGTAGCTTGACATGCCGAGAATTTGTCTCACATCTGTTACATCCTTTGGTTGTGGACATAGCACAATTTATGCTATGTAAAGGCGAAGATAACAAACAGCGATCAATCTGGTAAGTCCTAAATAGAATACAAAACGAGAGTTGGGCAAACACAGACACCTGGATACACCAGAGGTGGGATCAGGTGCCTAGGAAGAGTAAGCATCCTCTGTCGACCGGTCACACCCGCCATGAGCCCATTGTCTTGATCAGGTAAACGGAGTAATCCGTAGTCAAATCAATGTATGAAAAATGCCTTAACAATTGCTATGAAACACATCAGACAGCATTTGACCAAATGGCAGGTCATACTGGCAAACTAAATCATTATAATGACCATCGAATTAACGAAATGTTGCCTTTGAATTTGACTGTTGATACCCCTGTAACAACATGTTTGTAAGTAACCTGCCTCGATTAAAAAAACTGATCATACAAAGAACAAACTCTTGCGTATCGAATAAGTTGAGAGACATGCACACCATATGCAGGTGATGATGGAATATTGCTACATAAATATGGGAAATTGACGATGGAGAAGCTGCAATCGTACCTTTAGTTATAAAGTTCAGTTGTTAGTTTGCCCGTGTTCAATAAATTATACCGATCGCAGTGGCTCAGTGGTAGAGCTCTCGCCTCGTGATCGGGAGACCGTGAGTTCGAGCCCCGTGCTCGGAATGGCCGTGTGGAACCTTAAACGTTAAAACAGGTAGTGATGCTCCTTCGCCAAGAGCTCGGCATTTAGAAGTGATAATCGCGGGTCTTTCGGATTTGACCTTGAAAACGGAGGTCCCGTGTCGCAGCAGTTGTGGCACACTAAAGAATCCTCACTGCCAAAATTCATAAGTGCATAAGCATAGGTCTAAAATTTGCAGCCCTTCACCGGCAATGGTGACATCTCAATATGAGTAAAATATTCTCAACGGGACGAAAAACAAACATATAATTAATCAACGAAGCAGATATGGAAGACTGTGGTGTCCTGTCCTTTATTTCTAGTTCGCTTGGATATATTTAATCGACATATGAATGAAAATCATTATTATTATTATTAGGTAAAACGTCGTTGATATATCAAAATGTCAGATTAAATACCACCGCTAGAGATCTCGTCTTCTCATGTAGAAGCTTTTGAATGAATTCTGCCACATAAGAATATAAAAACAGGTCAGCTAACAAAGGAGCACAATTCATGCCCATGGGAATTCCAACAGACTGTTGGAAGACCCGATCGCCAAAAAAAAAATACACAGATATTATCAATGAGGAACTCCAGCATTGCTTTAATATCAACTTCAGAGTATTTGTATGTAGAATCAGAGTGGAGGTTAATAAAGTAATTTTTAGAATGGCTGATCACTAGATAAGAATATTTCCTTTTTCCATTTTTGTTGAAGAAGCAACTGTCTATAATGCTAAAAAATCTTGTCTTTGATACATCTTGCGGAATGGTCGTGTAAAGTGTTAAAAAGTCATATGTTTTGAAGTTGTTGATATGAGAAAGGTTCTGGGATTTCATCTTTAGAGTTTTTTAGAATCCACATTTGAATTTACACCATTTCTGACATATGTAGTTTCACAATACGTCTGAAATTCCTCCTTCATAGATGTCAAACTTTTCGTGAGGAGTAAAGACAGGGGCTTGGTGGATCATTTACCAGATCCAGCGACGTATCTTTGTAAGGGTTTTGGTGAAGTTTGGGATCCATTATAGGTACGGTCAGTCATACTCGTCTGTCTATATTATGTGAATTTGGTTTCACAGTTTTCTTTGAGACAATGTGTCCCAAAAATGTAACCTCTTGCAAAACTTGACATTTTGGAGGATTGGGTCAGTGGACGCCTCTTTCCTCTCAGACTGGTAGATTTGTTCACCTAGTTCCCAAATACTAGGCCCAAACACAAAAACAGACTGGTAGATTTGTTCACCTATTCCAATACTAGGCCCAAACACAAAAACAGACTGGTAGATTTGTTCACCTGAGTTCCAATACTAGGCCCAAACACAACAACATATATCGACAAAACTGCTGCTGAGTGCTGCATAATCTCTTGACTGATTGGTTTTCTGTTTGTTGACTGAACTGTGCAGAATAGGTCTTTATTACATACAGTTTATATATTATTACAACACATTTAAAAAAGCACATCTATCTACTCTACTTTTCAGCATATTGTGACAAACATGCATGATACGTGACCAGAAAATTTTGATTGCAAATTTATATCCCTTTTGTAGATAGCATTTGTTATTACATACATATACATGTGGCAATAAGACAAGTAATAATGCATTGTGGTCATTAGTACATCAGACTTGGGTAAAGATTTTCATTAAAAACAATATGAAAATGACTTGATATTTTAAAGGTGTATAAGCCGTGTTTTATGTTGTCTATTCTGTAGTTCATTTTATTTCATTAGGAATAATGATTTAAATCTTATTACCTATTCATTCACTGCGTTTTAAAACCCTGAATATTCCCATTTATTGACACTGAAAGTTAAAATTTCATAAATTTTCAACTTTTGAAATAGGTTATAGCGGAATAGACACAGTTTGAACTGAATATTTTCAAAATTCATTTTCATATCTTTAATGCTTACAATCCTTAACTAAGGTATTTGTAATGGTCAGTATAATTTGAATATCAGTTGTTGAGTTACAAGTGAGATACAGCACTCACAATTCTTTTCTATATAAGCAATGCTCTTGCCACGTTTTTGTTTACAAATAGATTGCTTTATAGAAATAAAATGTTTAAAACAAAATAAGATGTGACAAACACTAGAAATTAACTTGTGATCTGAAAAAAATTACTTGTACATTTTACCTATGAAAACAAAAACTTGACAAAAGCCTTGTTCACATAACAAAGAATTGCATCTGTTGTATCTCTTTTGCATTTTGACAACTGACAAGTTTGTCTGACCGTTACAAATATTTTGGTTCAGCATTGTATACATTAAAAGTTGAATTGTTCAGCTCAAATCGCGTCCCTGTCCCGTTAATCACCATGAGTATGAATACGAATCTAACATTTCCCGTTAAATCACCTGAGTATGGAATACACTGAATCTAATCCTTGTCCCGTTAATCCCCATGAAAATTAATACACTGGACCTAATATACAGATAAATTTACCATCGCATAAAAATTCAGTTACCCCTATGAAGTTTGAGAGTACGAGAAAGGCTTGTTATCAATGTAAATATAAGATATGTTTTGCAGTTTTTAAAAGTATATGAGATAACAAACATGGGATCTCTTCACACCAGCATATGACAATATGGAGGTGAACGCTGACCATTTGAAGAGGATCGAGGAATTCTTTCAAAACCAAAGAGAATTCTGGAAATTACCCAAACTAATTCGATCGTTAAAAAGATGCTAAATTATTTCCAAATTATGTTGATACATCTCAAAATTTAATGATACATTGTAAAATTGCATCAGCCAAATTTATAGACTTTTTTTCATGCTAAACTGAGTATCAAGGTTCGAGGTATAGTTCCATACACTCCCATGTAATGTTCACTGCTGGTATACTTCTGGTCAGTTACAGTCGTAAAAAAGTAATCCTGTCATCGCTATTTTCCTTCCAGCTCCGAACTACCATTTTCCTGCCGATATTTGACGTCACTAAGTTCATACGATTTTTGCTTTTTGCTTTTCTTACAACAGTTTTTATAGTTTTTGTTAAACGTCGGAGAAATTGGGAAATATACACAGCATTTCATCCGTTGGATGAACTTTGTTACAAGAGGCAGACTGTATTGAACTGTTTTTCTTCTCCGGGCGGATGAGTCTAAAGTCTCACGCCATTTTGATAAGCCACGTTCTTCTTTTGAACCTATAATGATATTTATTCAAAATTATTTCGGTGAAACTTTGGCTTTTCAAAAAAATAAACAAAGGATAATTATGTGTCTGACCTGGTACAGTGTTGTCCAGGATAAAACCAATCAACCCCCCAACAAACATTGCTGTCGTTAGCAGCACCTCTAACACCTGGTCCAAGTCTTCACTTCCTGGTATAAAAAAGGCAAACAGAAACTGAATAAATTAAGGAAAAGTACTGTAACTCACATTTTATTCGCGAGAACTTTATAAACGTGTAATTTTGCGAGATTAGTCATTCCCGAAAAGATAGTTCTTGCAAATACACCTTTTTTAAAAATTATACAAAACTTAAGCAATAAGAAATGATTCTCGTTAGTCTCGTGTGAATCATTACTCTCGTGAAGAAACACATCATTGTAACTTCACGAAAATAAGGTAATGCAAAATAAAAAATACTTAAGATATATATTAGTACTACATGACCTACATGTAGCTCTATAACACAAGTGCCCATATTTGTCTTTACTTTATAGGAATAGGAGACCTAGGACACTTTTCGGGACATTTTTTTTAATTGTCATTAAGTTGCCCAATATTACCAATACTCTCTGAGATCACTTCCAAAGGGCCCAGTCAGTATATTGGAATCAATCACCAGTGCTTTCATTTAGTTTTAAAAAATGATAGCACGCTATATATGTCCATCCATTGGCCACATACGGTAGAATTTATTCAGAAATTTCTATATGAGAAGAAAATCTCTAACTCTGGCATTTAATTCCACATTTTGATATATCGACGACGTTTTATCTATTTAGTTTCATTCAAATATCGATTCGATATATTCCCATGAACTAGAAATAATAGACACCAGAGTCATCCATCTTTGCTTTGTACTTGGTATATTTTATTGAACGTAAATATAAACGGCAAACTAACAATTCAACTTTGTGACAAAGGGGATTATTTCAGCTTCTTCATTGTCAACTTCCCGCATTCATGTAGCAACATTCCATCATCACCTGCATGAGGTTTTTATGTCTCTCAACTTATTCAATATGCAAGAGCTTGTTCTGCCTATGAATAGTTTTTGAATCGAGACAGACTATTTACAAACAAGTTGCTACAGGGTTTTCAACAATCACGTTTAAAGTTAGCATTTTGCAAGGTCTATGGTCGTTATAACGATCTACTTTGTCATGACAACCTGCCATTGGGTCAAATGCTATATGACGTGTTTCATACCAATGTTAAGCAGTTATTTATATACTGATTTTGACTGTGGACGACTCCGTTTACCTGATCAAGACAACGGATTCATGGAGGGTGTAACTGTTCAACACAGACGTCGTTTACTCTTCTTAGGCACCCGATCCCATTCAGGGGTCCGTGTTCGTCCAACTCTTATTTTGTATTGTGTTTGGACTTACGAGATTGATCACTGTTCGTTATCTTCACCTTTTCATACATATCCCATATCACCCTCTACAACATTCCCCTCCTTCTCTCATCTCATGTCCCTTAATTTACCCTGTACATCCCTTTTATATAATAACCACACTTTGATATGTACATGTAAGCATAGCTTATCTGTTCGTTAATAATCAAGAACACTGAAACATAACATTCAAGAATAATTCAAACGATTTAACATGACATGATTTACCAGTATTTATGGAGTTTGGATTATTGAGCAACCACTGAGGGACCATCAAACCCAGTATCATTGACAACGCCAGAATCGTCAGGTTTCTCGTTGATGACATATCCATGAACTGCAGGACAGAAATCCCAACAGCTCCCACCATCCCAAACACCACCGTCAGCGTCCCGCCGATAATGGGATCCGGAATCAGTGTCAGGACAGCACCAAATTTACCAATAATCCCACTGAGAAGAAGGATAACTCCAGCCACTTGGAACACTCGTCTGCTCGCAACCTACAATACGCAGTGCCGTTATGAGATGTGCATACTCTTTCCATCGACAAGAATACTTTTTAAAAATCCTTGAGGTAAATCTCAACGCGCTGTCATACACGATGTCGTACAACTATCGAGATATAAATGCAAGACTCCAAAGTGCGATGGTGGCCCCAAAGTGCGATGGTTTGTTGACGATACAGACGCCAAAGTGCGATGGTCAACACGTTACTCTAAAGTACGATGATCTAACACGCCAAAGTTCGATGGTGTAGGTAATGTTTGTGACGTCATATTATTATAACGTCAATCACAACGTCTTTCAAAATTCACCCGAAGAAATCTAACGTCAGTTTGCCCGGACAAATATCTTTTCAAGGAGAAACTAAAGAAAAAGGGAGATGAATGACCCCAATCCAAAACTGCGATGGTCATGAGGGAACTCGACTCCCATGTACTCACTGATGTAATTTTTATTAGCTTTATCGTGTTTTGGCGCATGATTAAGGACAATCGGACTTTAGCGTGTTAGACCATCGCACTTATGGGTATGATTGAGAACCATCCCACTTTGACGTGTCAGACCACCGCACTTTCTGGCATGATTGAGAACCATTGCATTTTGGCGTGTCAGACCATCGGGGTTTGGCGCAGACCATCGCACTTTGGCGAGAACATCGCACTATGGGTCCCATCGCACTTTGGAACCATACATATATAACTGATGCATACGAGTCTTCTTTATTTAGTTTCGAATATTCAGGGTTAGCGAAATATATAAAAAATTATTCAAATTCAAAACAAGTTCATATAAAGTATCTATATAAAATGGCACATAATACATAATTTCTATGACAACTACCGCATCACCCGCAAAACTCAGTTTGCGATCTTTATATCAAATCAGATAACAATGAAGAGGATAGCTGTGACATGACTTGTGTAATTTCAATATACAAGTGATTTATATTGTATCGCGACACAGAGCTTTTTTCAGAATATGCAAATTTGAGAGGGCGTGTCAAATGCAAATGGGAATAAAATGTTTCACAAAATATCTGAAAATATTTCTGAACAATACAAATTGTGCTACAACTTGTATTGAGCATAAAGTAATAAAACAAACATTAGTTTCTAAATTAGAAATTCAGTTAAACAAACTGGCAGGAAACAGAATAAATGACAACAAACCAAATACATTTTATTAAGAAGAAAATGGTATAAATCAAATTTTTTTAATGCTTCTGGACATTTCGAAATTCTGACAAATAAAAATGCTTTTCCAACAAAAATGGAAAAAGGAAATATCCATATGTAGTGATCAGTCATTCTACATTTACTTTGTTAAACCCATTCTAAGCACAAGTACTATGAGGTTGAAATAAAAGCAATGCTGGAGTTCCTCATTGACAATATCTTGTCTGTTGGAATTCCCATGGATAAGAAGTGTGCTCCTCTGTTAGCTAAGCTGTTTTATATTCTTACCAGGCAGCATTTATTAAAAAAAAAACCTAGCAGTGGCCTTTAATTTGGCGTTTTAATGTAAAGGCAAAGATAACGAACAGTGATCAATCTCGTAAAGTCCTAAATAGGAAAAATACAAAAACATGAGTTGGGAAATCACGGACCCCTGGACACACCAGAGGTGGGATCACGTGCCTAGGAGGAGTAAGCATCCCCTGTTGACCAGTCACAACCGCCGTGAGCCCATAGTCTTGATCAGGTTTTTTTTAGTCAAATCAGTGTGTGAAAAACGGCTTAACAATGGCTATGAAACACACCAGACATACTTTTCATTCATATGTCAATTCGATGTATCGTAGTGAACTAAAAATAAAAAAACACCTCAGAGTCATCCATATTTCCTTCATACTTAGATGTTTTATAGAACATTGACATTAACGACAAACTATTTAACAACTCGACTTTATGACAAACGGGACGATTTCAGCTTCTCCATCGTCAACTCCCCATATTTATGTAGCAACATTCCATCATCATCTGCTTATGGTGTTTATTATCTCAACTTATTCAATACGCCAAAGCTTGTTCTGCGTATGATCAGTCTTTGAATCAAGGCGGGCTACTTACAATCAAGTTGTTACAGGGGTTTCAAATGTCACGTTCAAAGTCAGCATTTCTCAAATTTCGTACTAGATTTGACGACGGGTAAACCCGTTTAATTTGTTTCGACTACGGGCTCACGGCGGGTGTGACCGGTCAGCAGAGGATGCTTACTCATCCATGGCACCTGATCCTGCCTTTACTTTTGTCGGAGGTCCGTGTTGCCCTACACTCGATTTTGTATATATGTTTTTTGGGACTATGATTACGTTTAACACATTGTTTACTTCTCCATTTTATATTCTATGGTCGTTATAACGATCTAGTTTGCCCATACAACCAATGCTGTCTGACGTGCTTCACAGCAATTATTAAGCCGTTCTTTATACACTGATATTTACCATGGGTTACTCTGTTTGCCTGATGTATACATTGATCTCACAGCGGGTGTGACCGTCGACAGGAGATGCTTACTCTTCCTAGGCACCTGAGTGTAGCGTCTTCTATCTTGTTCACAAATTTTTAGGCAAAAGTCAATTGTGACCAAGACCTTTGACCCTTGAAAATTAATAGGGTCCATCCTCTCTCCATGAGAAACAATTTGTGGAAGGTTTGATGATCCTCTGATGAATTGCTTCTATCCTGTTCATAGGGTTCCGGACACACACTAACACAACCGTATAGACATGTACAGCAACGGTGCTATATTCCATTTGCAACTAGTTCAATTACAAATGTTTTAAAGGAACTCATTCGCGATACCCCCCCCCCCCCTCCCCAATTTTGTTTGTCACTTTTAATGATCAAAATCTACTCTTTAGTTTGTTTATTAGGTTAAACAAAAATATGGAAGTTCAACATTATGACTTTCACTGTTCACCTATTCTTGGTAAAATGTGTCATTTATGACTATGTAAAATCAAGATGCTTGCAATTACGAAATTAACTTTTCCCTGGTTTGTTTGCAGACATAAAAGACTCGACTCTTTGTTTACAGCTTAAACGTTGTTCTTATCCATGTGCTTACAAAGTCCAAATTTTGGTTGTCAGCATTAGATGATTTTTTAAATTTGAACCAGTCTCTTTTGAGCTATTTTGCCAAGGTAGATGTTAGCAAAAACTGTGGCCTGCCTTAAAATCTTCTCCAAAGCCAAAGAAGCAGAAAGACAAAACTTAAGTAAAATTTTCCTCGTTGAATTTCCCTGGACCCCGTTGATAAGATAGTACCACAAGAGGGCAAAAAAAATTATATAAAGTTTTTTTTTCTCAGGAACATAAGGTAATTGATAGATCATGTTGATATGATGAAACGTGAAAGATTACAAAACTCTGACTAAAGTTACTTCGTATGAAGATGAGAGTAGCAGATTGTTCGCTAGCGAATATGCCTAAGAATCATTGGCTCTCTATACATGTACGTATTTTCTATTGTCATTGGCAAGTGTAAGACAGAATGTACACAGAATTCAACAAAATCTAATTTCCCTCATAGAACTCCTCAACGTTAACGTACGGCGATAGAACGTGTTTATGGAATGTACCTGTATATAAACATGTACATGTATATACAATAATGTATATCACCATAACTCTGGGAATCAATGTAAACTGCATGATACAACACTTCCATGTTGCTACATGCATGCTTACTTTTGTAATTCCTATGGCGCCGACATTTCCGCTGTATGAAGTCGTGGGATGACCTGCACCAACCATTCCTGATATGATGCTAGAAAACCCTTCAATGGCGATTCCACGGTTGACTGCATGTGGTGGTGGCGCTTCAGCATTAGACAGTCGTGCAGCAGCAAAGTAATCTCCTACTGACTCGATAACTGACGATATGGTGGCGGCAAGCATTCCGGCAAATCCAGCAGCCGACACTGTAGGTATACCGAACTGGACTACAAAAAATGAAGGGATTCGCTTTTTTGAGAAGGAGCATCAAAGGTAATTTCAAAAAGTGAGAGAGAGATAAGAAAGGAACATAAATACACGAAGTCTTGTGCTTGAGGCCATTTGTTGACAATTGATGAAAGCATAAACCAGAACTATTTTTTCTGTTAATAATTTAACATTGAAATAAAATATGTGGACACAACAGTACAGGGCAACCATTCTCAAACATCAATACATGCGAAACGTAGAGAAACTAAACTGACAAGACACATCAATACATTTTTACGCACAACACATCATTACAAACCAATCAAAGACCCTCATCACCGCAGACAACACAATCGCCCAGGGTACACACTTAAGCTATGACTTTCTTCTGCATGGACTAGAACGTAGAATATACGTACATGGATATGGAAAATAAAACCACGGCATGGAGCTGAGCACGTTAAGCCTGGCGTCCGTTCGTGCCAGATTAGGCGTTGTTTTGTTTTTGATGACGATAGTTTGGGGGATGACGTCAGTGACGGTCAGAATGTAACTTAGCAGCCAACAAATGACGACACTAAGGATCACCTACAAAGACACATCATAATCAGTAGAAGGTTCATTTAAAATTATACTCTTGAATCAAAATGTGCATTCACATCTAGTGGCGGATCTAAAGAGGGAGCTTTGGTCACTAGGAACTGGGTCTCAGATTTAACACGCCGCTTTGAGGATAAGTAGATATCATAGGATTGGATACTTCCTATCTCTCTGATTGGCTGAGATCCAACAAGGTAGAAGTCAATAATTCCTCATATTCATCTCCACGTGATCCTCCAAGTAAATATTAGGATTTTTTTACTTCTACTATTTTGGATCTCAGCCATCTTGCCGCGATTGATCGATTTACCTCCTTACAACTAAAGCTAAGAACAATCTTGGAAGGTTTTTTTTACCCATTTAATCATATAATAAGACAAAATTTTATTGCCCGAAGGCTCGGCGAATATTTTACTTCTCAGGTGTCTAAATCATCGTATTGACCTCAAAAACAGCAATAATTGTATATATTATCATATGATTGAATACTTCCTAGCTCTCTGATTGGCTGATATCCAACAAAGTAGAAGTAATTAATTCCTCATATTCATCTTCATTGTTAGGATTTATTGACTTCTACTATTTTGGATCTCAGCCATCTTGCCGCGATCGATCGATTCACCTCCTTACAATTAAAGAACAATCTTGAAGGTTTTTTTAATCATATAATAAAACAATTATTCGAGCTCGGTGAATATTGCACTTCTCAGGTGTATAAATCATCGTATTGACCTCAAAAACAACAATAATTGTATACTATTCACTCTCACCGATCCGATGCGATGGTTACACCAGAAATGAATTAAATGTTAATAGTGTTTCTTCTACCCGACGTTTTAAGAGTGTTGTAAGTGGATATTTAAGGATGTACACGGCCGTTTTATTATCAGAAGTTCGTGAGAAATCAACGAGGTTTCTTCATTTTCTGCTGAAAGAGAGCAAGATCCGATTATATTTGTACCTCCACCAGTCAATGATAGATAATACATTTATAAGTCAACCTTTGAAATGAGATTTGTATCTCATAATTTGCATTTTCATCACGATGAGTGAACGAAATACGTCACAAAGAATCACAAGATACACGAGAACGCTGGTTCCTTCAGTTCACACGGGTGTCAGTGACACTACATGCAGGAACGCGGGTAGATACGCACCGCGAATTGCCGTTTAATGATACATGCTTATGAAAATGAAGGTAACTCATTGCATAATTATGACGTAACACGGAAGGTATGCTATTCTACGTCCTGCCTGTCGTCTTGGGGTGCGAACATTCACTTGCATCCGCGTCTCATGCACTATCACTGTCACTCGCTCACTAACCCTAGTTAATTGCACCAATATAATTACATTATCCATACATATCACTTATAATTCGGATTAATTCCTTGCTGAACGCTGCGTATCACTTCGTTCTTGGTGTCCAAATTATCCAAAGTCCGCGTACAAGTCCTTCATCTGTTGTTATGAAAGTACCGATATGAATTATGAGATGTAAACAGCAAGTCAATGGTTAATACTTAAATTTGTGTATTTTATATTATATAGATTGGTTGAAGTACATAAAAGAAATAAAATAGGATCTCGCTCTCCTTCAGTAGATATAAGCAAATAAAGTCAAACACTGTTTCAGTTCTCAGAAACTTCTCATAATAAAACGGTCGTGCACATTTGATACTAATCTCGGTTGAGATTCAGCTAGGCTAGATATTTGGACTGACGC
>CAJDSM010015175.1:0-14473 GCA_903981925.1 Ostrea lurida
AGGCAGACAGGTCATTGAGCACGTGGTTGAAATATTTAAGGCTCTATACCTTACAATAAACATATATATAATCCCTTTTCTAAAATACACTAACTATGACAACATAGCTTATCAAAATTAATTACAGCATATCAAAGAATTGGCGCTGCCCTATGACACTTCTACAAACCGACACTATATTCTGCTGAACTGTGAAAAAAACGAAATTTGAAAAAAATGAATTCGAATATACAAGTCAGTTTAATTTGAAGGTACTAGATATTGACACAGTTTGTGATTTCCACAATATTATATGTCTTCTATTTCATTATGGTACAGTACTTTTTGTTTTTATTGTACATTATTCAGAACTTGAATTTTGTGGAATTTGTTTGGGGTTTTTCTCTTCATATTTATATCGCAAAGAGACTGCACTGGCATAATTCCGATAGTGATTCAATCAAGACTTATTTGCTCGATTTGTCCTAGTGTGTAATACATTTTTTTTACTATATAGACTTGCGTGCACAAACACACACAGACAAACAAACACACACAGACAAACACACACACAAGACCGATTAAGCACTGGGAAGGCTAGTGTAATTTGGATTTTTCAGTGCCCTGTCTAGTGCTAAGCATATGTCTAATTTTGCAGCTAGTGACGTCTCAATATGAGTGAAATATTCTCAGCGGGACGAAAAAGTAATAATAATCAATCAGTAATATCTGAGAGAGAGAGAGAGAGAGAGAGAGATGAGAGAGAGAGAGGGGGGGGTTGGGAGAAAAAAAAAGAACAAAGATACCGTCCATCCTCCGCCAGACGTCTCCATAATGTCGCACTATACACTGATCTTATGGCACAGTGTCCCTGTGGGATGAATTTGGTAGACACCTGATTGGTTTCGCCCCATTTCATGAAGCTCCCAACAGTCCACAGCAAAAACAACTGTAAGAGACATTAAACACAAACATTTTGAGCATACTGCCATTTCAACGTTTAATTTTAAGGAATGCTAATTAAGCGCATGATTTGTGAAATATATGTAAATCTAGAATCATCTTTAAATGTAGTTACAATGCCTGATGACCCATTCTGTGAAGTGTTTGAGACGATTAGATCGATACCACTAATTGATTGATTTACTGTTTTACGTCCAACTCGAGAGTATGTCACTCATGAATATGGAGACGTCACCGTTGCCGGTAAGGAACGCCACTTATATATTTATTTATAATTATGTATCTATTCTTAATTCTCAAATCTCATTGGTTGATGGGAAGTATTTTGTATTCAACAACGGCTCCAAAAAATGATGATAAAATCTATTTATTGCAATAATGACCCCCGAATCACTGCATGTGTACAATTCTTACCGGTAATTGTTATTAATGACCACTGAGTGATTTATTATTTGATTTTCTACGCTATTTTGGCAATATTTCAGCCATTTTACGGCGGTTAGCCGACTGTTCGGTTTTGAATGTTGAAGTTTCCCTGACAGCCCTCAGTGAGCCTACTCTTTTTCGAACACCCTTCACCGGCAATTGTGACGTCTCCATATGAGTGAAATATTCTCGAGTGGGACGTAAAACCAAAAAATAATCAGTCAATCAATTGACTTTCGAAAGATAGCATGCATGTTATGCAGAAACTACGACATCATTCTGTACATCATGTTTAGATTTATCTCCGAGATAGTTTTGATAACTTGGTATCGATGCAGATGTATAGAGTTGTACTAATTGTAATGAAACAGTCTTATATTTCTAATACAGAATAGAGAAAACAAAATCTAAATGCGTGTTAAGTGCCTGAAAACGGGGATGTTATGAAGCCTTGTCTTGGGCACATGCCAATGTTAGCTGTTTGTGGTTGTCTAGGGAATTTTTAAGTTGAACAAAGTTCAATTCCAAAAAATAAAGGCTGTAAGACAACATACCTTCAGGGCAAAAGTAGCTCCATCCTGCTTCATTGGCGGCCATTTCTGATGGGTCACATGACTGATGGATGCGACATTTCTTTAGTTGGTGATTAAAACCAAAACAGGTACAAAGTTCACCGCACATAGCAGAACACTCACTGAGGGATTCCGAATGGTGTTTCGTCATGAGGCTGTTATTCGACAATTTATTGTCAAGAGATGGATCCAACATGTAGTACCTGGACACGACATCCGCCATGGACACAGCAAACAGTATGGAGTACAGAAAACAACTAATGTATAGAGTGATGATTTCCATTTCGTCGGTTAAAGATTCAACACAGTTATTAGCACAGGCAATCTAGGATCTCTACCTTCTGCCAGACTTACTGTGGCTTTATAACCATGTTCGGACGGACGCTTACTCCTACCACTGTTGATGCGATATCCTAACGACATGAAATTTTAAAATAAATCAGGGACACTAATGGACCCAATTAAGTTTGCCAATCTGACACACGGTCAAAAATAAATAAAGATATTTACAATCATTGCTCTTGGGTTTAAACAGTAATTAGCAGTAGTATCAAATATGCATATCAACACTATTTCGGTATGAGCATCACTGAAGAGATGTAATTTGTCGAAATGCGTACCTGGTGCATCAAAATTGGTGTCGTTTAAGGTTAACATCTCCACTAGTCTTTCGTGACAACAATTTCATTTATAATTTTAGGTAGTATTCTTCTGGTGCCTCACATTTCCCAATAGACAATTTGATTAGTTTTACATTATTAAATTTTTGATAGTTGCAGAGGAGGGAATGCATTTGCAATGTTTAAACGTTTTCGACATTTCTGCGAAATACAAACTAAACTTATCTGTAATTTATATACATATAGTAATGTCCATGTTATTTTTAACATACACAAAATATACCTGCTAAAAGTATGTCCAACAGTTAGAATCTCAGAGCATTATAGATAAACATGTGTTCAACTGTTTCTAAATCTTCTTCATAGAAAGAATATATAGGCAGCGATTACGAACAGTGATCAATCCCGTAAGTAATAAACAAGAGTTGCGCAAACACGGACCCCTAGACACACCGGATATGGGATCAGGTGCCTAGAAGAAGCATCCCCTGTCGACCGGTCACACTCGCCGTGAGCCCAATGTCTTGATGAAGTAAAGGGAGCAATCCATCGTCAAACCAGTGTATGAAAAAACGCTTAACGATTGCTATGAAACACATCATTTGACCCAATGGCAGGTCATACAGACAAACTAAATCGTTACAACGACCATAAAATTTGCGAAATGCTGTCTTTAATGTGACTTTTGAAACCCTGCAACAACAACTCGTTTGTAAATAGCCTGCCTCGATTAAAAAAATGATCATACGCAGAATAAGCTCTTGCGTATCGATTAAGTTGAGAGACCAACACATCTTCTGCAGGTGATGATGAACCATTGCTGCATAAATATGGAAAGTTGGCGATGGAGGAGCTAAAATCGTCCCGTTTGTCATAAAGTTGAGTTGTTTGTTTGCCGTTAATGTTTATGTTCAATATAACATATCCAAGTACTAGTACGAAGAAGACGTGAAAAACTCGGTGGTGTCTTATTTCTAGTTCGCTGAGATATGTTGAATTGACATATGAATGAAAATCATTATCATTAATAGATAAAACGTCGTCATTATATCGAATTGAAGGCATAGATGATTTTCCCTTTCATCCATCTCTTCAAACGTCTAGACTCCCTCGCAACAATCTGATAATGGACTTACGAACGATATTTTGAACGTTCCCACCGAGGCCTGACCACCATGCAGTGACGTCTTGAAATCGAGTCTCTGCAGCAAAAATTGGCACATGTAAATCATGACTTTTCAACTCTGTACATGACCATTCCTAACGGTAAAATAAAGACTAGAGACGTTTTGAAATCAAAGACGGTTGATTCTTCAGCAAAAAAGGAAATATTCATATCTAGTGATTTATTATTCAAAAATTACTTTGTTAAATTCCACTTTGATTCTACGCACAAGTACTTCTAATACAAATGCATCTTTACATGATATTCCATTCAGTACCAGATCCATTGACCTCGCATTTCGCTATACTTTTTCACAACTTTAACCTGAGGTACATCCTTTGGAATAAGAGGGGTAGGAACTTGATTTTTCATATATCATTCATGTTGGATGATCTGTCCGTCCCCGACGATATCAGAAGCCCAGTTAGACGGCATCGTACCGTCTCCATTTGATACGACATATACATGTAATTCCAAATAAACGTCATTAAAACGTAGGATTTTTTTTTTAAACGGCTGAGAATTTCCCTCATTCAAAGCTCTTCTCCTTCGCTGGCTTTTAGCTTGTGGTTTAACTTTTTTTAAAGGCATTTCCTATAAAATTCCTTTTTATTTGCCCTTGGCTTTCCAAAGTTTTAGGTTTCAAGTATCACTGATGAGAAATTATTTTTCGAAATGTGTCACATACTGTGCACCAAAATTGGATATATCGGCATATTCTCATATATGCGTCATGACACGTCTTTCATATCGAATCAAAACTTTGCTGTAGTGACCTTGGACTTTGAGCTACTTTTCAAAAATTATACGTCTATTAAATGAATGGGGATACGTTAAACAGACTCGTGCTTCCCAGCCTTCTGTTTCTTCTGACAACTCTTGGCAAAGGTTTCATGAAAATTTGAGATTGACCGACGTACTTCATATTTACAGGTGCTAGACTTTGTATGGGAAAATATGACGACCGAGTTTTTTGGCGCAGCGAGGTCCGTTCGCGACAAAAAACGGATTCGTCATATTTTTCCATACAAAAGTCTATCAACCTTTTTATTGTATACTTTCAATTTCATTTAGAAACTAATAAAATTTTTATTTTTAACACTTTTTTCAATAATCTAACAGACTAAGAGCTGAAAACACGAAAAAATTTGAAACTTAAAAGTTTGTTGACGTTTTTTAAACAGTAACGTCAAGAAACGTGCTCTATTATGACGTCACAATCAATTTTCCAATTTAATATTGGTAAATTATGACGTCAGCTTGCGGGCCGAAAAGTTCCGGGCATATATCGTGTGATATTGGCTAGCAAACCTCTAAAGGAAAAAGAGATGAAATTGAAAGTATATAATAATGCTAATTAACTGTATTAAAGGTTTCAGAATTAAACAATGTACATGAATGAGAACATAATCCATATTCATACGAGTAATTTATTTTGTGCAAACAACACAGGTTAGATATTTGTTGTTTTCGTAAGGAGGACAGGGGAGAGACCCGCAGACAGCGTACACAGGGTAAAACAATTTTCCGTTCTCATTGTGACCACCTGCAGTGAGCGCCTCGGGGTGTTGATCTAAACAAATATACTGGCTGGCTGCTTTATGATCGTAGTATCCAGCTACGAGGTACCCATGGTACTGTGTTGTCCACCCAGTATAGCAGCTGTTCTTGCCGGGTATCATCAAAACACTAGTCTCCAAGGAACTCCTGCAAACAGCACAGGGAACGTCGTCACCGTCGTGATGACCAAACGATGCAGCTCCATTGTCGTACTCGGATCCATACATCTTAGCGTTTTTAACGGTAAATACTGTCGTAAGATTTGGATCTCGAGGAAGACAAACATATTCTGCAGCACCTCCTTGGTCATTGTACCAGGAACCACCAGCGAATCCTGAAATAGACTGGTGTTATTATCGACCGTTGGAATTAATCATTCAATTTTAAGTCTATCAGTCGGGGAATAGTGTCGATCCAGTTTGAGTAGGTCATCACCCAAACGTGGCACATTGTAACCGTATCGTTCTCTCGAAGAGTCTAATAGTTACTGATAAATTGCATCGCATTGTTTTAGCGGATGAGAATACGGTGGTTTAGATAAACCGTGCGAATGAAGATCGTAGTTTAAAAATTCGAATGCTACTTCAATATTTATTCATTATGTGAATTAATGAAAGTGTTTTTCTTTTAAAGTAGCGATTTAAATGAAGGAACATCGACAACCAAATCCGAACCTAAAGATAGGTCCATTCTCGTATGACGTTTTTGCAAAATGTTTACTTAATTAAACTTGGTTTAGATAGAAATATATTTTTAGGAGCAATTTTAGTCAGTAAATAAAGTAGTAGATTTGGTAAGCTATTCATACCCATAAAGTTCATATTTCTATAATAACAAGATGTGTTTGTGAAACACTGATGCCCCCGGATTCCACATGCCAGTAAAAGGGGCTTGCCAAAAGGATTATGCATGTGAAATATGAAAATTCCATCACTTGGCATTAAAATGTTAAGGCCAATGCTAAAGTTTTTGAAAAGTAGGTCAAACTTCAAGGTCAGGAGGTCAAATATGAGGGTACCAGTCGCAAGGGCTTGTTATCAGGAACACACATGTGAAATATGAAAGTTCCATCACTTGCCATTCAAATGTTATGGCCAATGCTTAAGTATTTGAAAAGTAGGTCAAACTTCAAGGTCAGGAGGTCAAATATGAGGGTACCAGTCGCAAGGGCTTGTTATCAGGAACACACATGTGAAATATGAAAGTTCCATCACTTGCCATTCAAAAGTTAAGGCCAATGCTAAAGTTTTTGAAAAGTAGGTCAAACTTCAAGGTCAAGGTCAGGAGGTCAAAAATGTTGATACCAATCGAAAGGGCTTGTTATCAGAAAAACACATGTGAAATATGAAAGTTCCATCACTTGCCATTCAAAAGTTATGGCCAATGTTAAAAGTTTTGAAAAGTTGGTCAAACTTCAAGGTCAAGGTCAGGAGGTCAAAAATGTTGGTACCAGGAGAAAGGGCTTGTCATAAGGAACACACATGTGTAATATGAAAGTCCCATCACTTGCCATTCAAAAGTTATAGCCAATGTTAAAGTTTTTTTGCAGACAAACGGACAAACAGACAGACGGACAGACCAAAAACTATATGCCCCCGAATCGAAGATTCCGGGGGCATAAAAATCAATTGAAGTCAAGGGTAATAACTCCTATGTTGACTCTACGTATGTGTGTATACATATTAAATGGTATACATTGATTTCCTTAATATCACAATTAAATTACACATACTTGTAAAGTATCAGCTTTTTAGGTCATCGGTGAGCTATTGCAATCAATCTTTGTCCGTCGTCGTGCGTTTTAACATTTGAATATTCTCAACTTCTTGATAACTGCCATTTCAATTCCTTTCAAATCTTTGAGACAAGGGACACATAAATTATAAATTGCAGGAGTCTTGGGGTCTTAGGGACGGTGCGAAAATTAAAGTGACCAATTTACAAAACTTTTCTCTACAACCGCACACGTGCAAGTAAAACTAAATGCATATTGAAGTAAATCACGAAGGCCTTTACCAAAATTGTAAATTTGATAATTTATGCACTTAAATTGTTCAATATACGGGTAGTCGGAATCAATATAATTATTTTTATCATTTGATATTTTGTGAAATATTGTGGAGTAGCATTTTGTTTTCGGCAAATGTATCAAATAAATTAATGCATTTCATTGATTGTAATATAATACGTGTATTGTGAAAGTACATGTATCTCTAACCTAGGTTTTGGACGCGGAAGTAAAATGACCTACTATGCATAGTGCAAAGATGAATTGGTGACACGAATTGATTATTTGATACAGTACTCGGGGAGTATTTTCTTTCAGAAACAAAATGTTTTAAACTTATGTAACAATACATACATAAAAAATCATACTTGCGAGCTGTAAATATGCCATAAAAAGAACTTTAAAATGAAAAATAACATGGTCCGCACAATTTCATCATCGTAATGTTTTACTTGTGAAATGCTTACACATAGACGTTTAATATGTGAAGATATTAATGCGGACCTATTCAATTCTTTTTCAAATGTAATTAACATTTAGGGATATTTCCGGACATACGCGTTCCGTACGTACGTACATGTATTTCGACTACGATTTCGATTGACCATGACTCCTGGTGTTAACGTGAGGACAAAGCGAGTTCCGATTTTTTTTTTTTTTCAAAATTTTTACATACCTGAATACACAAGCTCAGTCAGGTTAGAAGGGCACTCTTTTCTTCCCCATCGGGTAAATACACCACCGGCTACAATAAAATAAGAAAGCATGATAATCTTCGCATTCTGGACATGTAAATTTACCTTGATATCTTACAACTCTGAACGCATGTATATAAACCACTGTCTTTTAAATATGTCCCATTTTCTAGGAAAATAATGTACGCCTATCAACACTTGTGGCAAGTTGCTATCTTACGGACAAAACGTCGCATTTTCCTACGTTGACCTTTGTGACTTTTTTATCTGTAGCTTTGACATGGAATATTATTATATCAACTGCAGTAACTATAGTAATGCCCCAAGGTGGCGTAACCCATAAACTTTCATGAAAACTTAACATGGGCGTAGGATCCGGGGGCAGTAGCCCCCCCCCCCCTCTTTTGAAGGGGGGGGGGGGCAAAAGTATGCCCCCCTCCCCCACATTTTGTCAAGTAACTTTTTTTGCATGAAGTCACAAAATTTAAAAGCTTGTAACTCCCTCCACCTTCAGGGATTTTTAGCTGTTTGCCCCCTCCCACTTTCAGCGTTCTAATCTCCCCTTTTTCATCACAAAATTTAAACGTTTGTCTCCCCCCTCCCTTTCTAAAACATTCCTACGCCTATGTTTAACCACAATTGTAACCTCTTGGTTTTACACCGATTGGCCTTGCGAAGGACGTACACTGTAACTCGCGGCGAAGTGTTGATGGAAGTATTGTATCTCACTAATCAGTTGCAAATCTTAGATACTAATTTTGATACACCGTATGACATATTTCGAAAAAATAATTCTAAAGGAATTGGTTTCCTGTAATTTTGGCATCCCGGATTTACATTTTAATCAAGACGACCTTACACTAACCTCTGGAGGTCTCGGAAATATGATGATACTTAACAGCAAGGTCGGCATATTTCGTGGATAGGTCGGTATATTTCGTCAATACATCCTGGTATTTGCTCTCCAGGGCCTGAATCTGACTGTGAATGAGGTCTGGGTCATTAAGCAAAATCCTTTTTTCACTATCTGCTTGTGTCCTTTGGAAAAATACGAGCAAAATAATGAATGAGACATTTATACTCATGGTCTATTTGTACGCTGTGTAAGTATGACAAGTGTCTTTACAAGTACCGTGCCCTTTTTCATAGATAACAGAGGTTTCGGCGTGCAGCACTGCGAAACTTCCAATCTACATAATACAGAGTACAAGGAAACTATTCTTAAAATGGAAAGAAATTAACAAAATTGATAAACGGTTTACCTGTATTGAAAGCAGTTCCGCTGTAACTACGAATCGCTTCATTTACGTGATCAAGAAAATATGCTCAACGGGAGTGAGCGGTCCACAGGGGATGATTATTCCTCATATGCACGTGGTCCTACCTTTGATGTATCCAGGGGTTTGTGTTTGCCAAACTCTTGCTTTGTATTCTGTTTGGGATCACTGTTCGTTGTTTTCGCCTTTTCATCCAGGTGAGGCGAACAAGAGGCCCGCAGGCCTTAATAGACACCTCTATATCACATCCCATACAGGGAGTCTCAAACGCCACAATATAGAGTCTTTTATCCACGAATTATCATCTTTCAAAATATACATACGTACATAATTACACAAGAGACAAAAAACCATATTAATCGTTTTAATATTCCTCACCCCCAAGGGGCCATGCATTTCACAATATAGGTAGAGGGCTTCATGGACATAATAATTATCATTAAGTTTTTCTCAAATATATAAATGGAAGTAGAGATATGATGTTCTAAGTTATAATACATGTTATGCCCCCCCCCCCCCCCCCCCCCCCGACCCAGGAGCCATGGCTTCATCATAGAATCATACTATAGTATGTCACAATTATGTCCATTTGATATATCCTGACGAACTTGAAATAAAGGACACCACAGAATCTGACAGATGTGCTTCATATTTGGATATTTTACTTAATATGACTCTAATGGCAGACTGACAACTACATTATATGTAAACGTGATGACTTTGACTTTGCAATTGTCAACTTTCTTTTTTGTGTAGTAATGTACCACTATCACCTGCTTATGGTGTGTATGTCTCTCAGTTGATTCGATACGCAAGGGCATGCCATGCGTATGATGATTTTTTAAAGCGAGGCCAACTACTAACCAAAAAGTTGATGTTGCAGGGTTATAACGAATCTCGTTTAAAGTCATCATTTCGCAAATTCTACGGTCGCTATAATGACCTTGTTTGCGATTACAAAGTATCACTAAGTCATATGTTGACTGATTTGTTTCATACCATTTGTTAGACTGTCATTTCCCTACTAGATTTGACGACGGGTAACCCCGTTTACTTTGTTTCGACTACAGGCTCACGGCGGGTGTGACCGGTCAGCAGAGGATGCTTACTCCTCCATGGCACCTGATCCTGCCTTCGCTTTCGTCGAAGGTCCGTGTTGCCCTACACTCGATTTTGTATGTGTTTTTTGGAATATGATTACGTTTCATACTTTGTTACTTCGCCATTTTATACTATAGTATTATGAAAGCAGGCATAATATGTATCTTGTATTGATTCGCATGATATATTATATTATACATATTATATAATAATGATATCGAAATGCGCATCTGGTACATCAAAATTGGTGTCGTTTAAGGTTAACATCTCCACTAGTCTTTCGTGACAACAATTTCATTTATAATTTTAGATAATATTCTTCTGATGCCTCACATTTCACAATAGACAATTTGATTAGTTTTACATTATTAAAATTTTTGATAGTTGCAGAGGAGGGAATGCATTTGCAATGTTTGAACGTTTTCAAAATGTTTGAACGTTTTCGACATTTCTGCGAATTACAAACTAAACTTATCTGTAATTTATATACCGGCCTATAGTAATGCCCATGTTATTTTTAACATACACAAAATATACATGCTAAAAGCACGTCCAACAGTTAGAATCTCAGAGCATTATAGATAAACATGTGTTCAACTGTTTCTAAATCTTCTTCATAGAAAGAATATAACGATTACGAACAGTGATCAATCCCGTAAGTAATAAATATACATGTAATTCAAAACAAGAGTTGGGCAAACACGGACCCCTAGATACACTAGAGATGGGATCAGGTGCCTAGAAGAAGCATCCCCTATCGACCGGTCACACCCGCCGTGGGCCCAATGTCTTGATGAAGTAAAGGGAGCAATCCATCGTCAAATCAGTGTATGAAAAAAACGCTTAACGATTAGAAATCAAAGACGGTTGCTTCTTCAGCAAAAAAGGAAATATTCATATCTAGTGATTTTTTTATTTAAAAAAATTACTTTGTTAAACTCCACTTTGATTCTACGCACAAGTACTTCAAATACAAATGCGTCTTTATGGGAACTTGATATATCCTGTTGGATGGTCTGTCCCTCCCCGATATCATGAGCCCAGTTAGACGGCATCTTACCGTCTCCATTTGATACGAAAGATACATGTAATTCCAAATAACGTCATTAAACGTAGGATTTTTTTTAAACGGCTGAGAATTTCCCTCATTCAAAGCTCTTCTCCTTCGCTGGCTTTTAGCTTGTGATTTAGACTTTTTTAAAGGCATTTCCTATAAAATTCCCATTTTTATGCCCTTGGCTTTCCAAAGTTTTAGGTTTCAAGCATCGGCGATAAGATATTATTTTCCGAAATGTGCCACAAACGATGCACCAAAATTGGTATCGCATATGACGATTTCAGCTTCTCCATCGTCAACTTCCCATATTTGCGTAGCAATATTCCATCATTACCTGCATATGGTGTGTATGTCTCTCAACTTATTCGATACGCAAGAGCTTGTTCTGCGTATAATCAGTTTTTGAATCGAGGCAAGCTACTTACAGACAAGTGGCTGTTGCAGGGGGTTCGAAAGTCACGTTTAAAGGCAGCATTTCGTAAATTCTATGGTCGTTATAACAATTTAGTTTACCAATATGACCTAACAGTGAGTCAAATGCTCTCTGATGTGTTTCATAACCATTGTTAAGCCGTTTTTCACACACTGATTTGACTACGGACTGTTCCGTTTACCTGATCAAGACTATGGGCTCACGGCGGGTGTGACCGGTCAACAGGGGATGCTTACTCCTCCTAGGCACCTGATCCAACCTCTGGTGTGTCCAGGGGTCCGTGATTGCCCAACTCTTGTTTTTGTATTATATTTAGGACTTACGAGATTGATCACTGTTCATTATCTTTGCCTTTACATATGCGTCATGACACGTCTTTCATATCGTATCAAAACTTTGCTGTAGTGACCTTGGACTTCGAGTTCCTTTTCAAAAATTATACCTATTAAATAAAGGTGGATACGTTAAACAGACTCGTGCTTCCCAGCCTATGTTTCTTCTGACAACTCTTGGCAAAGGTTTCATGAAAATTTGAGATTGACGACGTACTTCATATTGCTAATTACTGTATTATAGGTTTTAGAATTAAACAATGTACATGAATGAGAACATAATCCATATTCATACGAGTAATTTATTTTGTGCAAACAGCACAGATTAGATATTTGTCGTTTTCAAACTCGACATAAAGGACACCACAGAATCTGACATATCTGCTTCATATTTGGATATTTTACTTAACATTGACTCTAATGGCACACTGACAACTACATTATATGATAAGCGTGATGACTTTAACTTTGCAATCGTCAACTTTCCTTTTCTATGTAGTAATATACCACTATCACCTCCTTATGGTGTGTATATCTCCCAGTTGATTCGATACGCAAGAGCATGCTATGCGTATGCGGACTGTTTAAAGCGAGGCCAACTACTAACAAAAAAGTTGATGCTGCAGGGTTATAACGAATCTCGTTTAAAGTCATCATTTCGCAAATTCTACGGTCGCTATAATGACCTTGTTTGCGATTACAAATTATCACTAAGTCATATGTTGACTGATTTGTTTCATACCCTTTGTTAGACTGTCATTTTCCTACTAGATTTGACTACGGGTAATCCCATTTACTTTATTTCGACTAAGGGCTCACGGCGGGTGTGACCGGTCAGCAGAGGATGCTTACTCCTCCATGGCACCTGATCCTACCTTCGCTTTTGTCGGAGGTCCGTGTTGCCCTACACTCGATTTTGTATATGTTTTTTGGATTGTGATTACGCAATGACACAATGTTAACTTCGCCTTTTTGTACTTAAAGGAGGACAGGCGAGATGTCCACAGACAGCACTCACAGGGAAAAAAAATTTCCATGATCTTGGTGAGCGCCTCGGGGTGTTCATCTAAACAAATATACTGGCTGGCAGCTTTATTATGGACGTATCCAGCTACAAGGTACCCGTGGTACTGCGTTGACCATCCAGCTGTTCTTGCCAGGTATCATCAAAACACTAGTCTCCAGTGAACTCCTACAAACAGCACAGGGAACGTCGTCACTATTGTGTAGATCAAATGGTGCTCCTGTAGTATCGTACTCAGATCCATACATTTCAGCAGCCTTAGAAGTGAATTTTGTCGTTTGGATCCCGATGAAGGCATACATATTCTGCTGCACCACCTTCGTCATTGAACCAGGAGCCACCGGCGAATCCTGAAATAAATCGTTGACATTCAATTAAGGATATTCTTTGCTGGTCTGATGTTGGTTGGTTATATATCATTTTCTATTACTCATATGGAGACGTCACCATTGCCGGTGAAAGGTTTTCAAATTTAGGCCTGTGCTTGGTGCTCATAGCCTTTGAGCAGGGAGGGATATTATTCGTGCCGGTATCAGGACAACTCGTCCCTAAGACTACTCGCCCTTAAGACAACTCGCCCCCCAATTCAGGACAACTCGCCTCTAAGGCAACGGGTCGCCCCAATACAACTCGTCCCCTCTTAGGACAACTCGCCCCCACTTCAAGACAACTCGCCCCTCATAGCATAAATGTTTGCAATCTATTTTTCAGCACTGATATGTGCATATCAATTAGATAAAAGGTTCTAACCATTTCAAACCATGTCAAGCTGTGAAAACTCAGATAAGAACGAAACAAATGCCTAGTAGGGCGCGAGACGTACTTCGACAAAGCAGATAAATGGGTTTCTATAATGTTAGCCCCAGAGGCGCATAATTTAGATAGAAAACAGATTGATAAAAAAGAAATCCAAAACAAAAAATAAATAATAAAGTAAAAAAAAGGGAAAAATTACATCCTATATGCATGGCGCATATTGGATTATACACAGTATGTATACTGTACAATATGTACTCGTTAAAGGTCTAAATTCAGGTCAATAAAATGTTCGAGAGAGAGAGAGAGAGAGGAGAAGAGACGAGCAGAAGAGAAGACGCGAGAGAGAGAGATGAGACGGAGAGAGAGAGAGAGAGAGAGAGAGAGGAGAAGTAGTATATAATCAATTAATAAAAGGTTAACCCATCAGCTGTGAAAAAATCTCGAGATACGCGTGTTTCCCGTGAAGTCACTGCCCTCTCTGATGTAAATCAATTCTAATTGC
>CAJDSM010015175.1:15453-29542 GCA_903981925.1 Ostrea lurida
TGGCCTAAAGGGGGAGGGTATTAGTATCCATACTGAGTGGGTAATATGCCAATCATATCAATGAAATCTTGGCGTTCACTTCAGACGCAAAGTGTCTATTCCGATATTTTGTCGTCCCAAGGAAAAGGGGTTCCGAAAAAGAGAATGGACATTACTTAATTGCGCCCGCTTCTATTTGTAATAAATCCAAATAATATTATCAAATAATAATATCCACTCGCATGTCCAAAATACCCATGTAATTTTTTGTGTGTGGACTTTTTATGACAAGCATACAAGAGAACTTGATACACTTGATTGACAAATGACAAAAGCAACTTGAGCTCTTGAGAAAGTTCTTGACAGTATAATACTTTATACTAAGTTTTCCTTTCTGTCTATGTATTATAATTTATACATCAAAACACTAGTTGAAAAATATGAAGTTCACGTGGAAAACAAATGATATCTGATGATTTTAGACCTTTAATTGTAAGCGCTCGCTTTATAAAATTACGATTAAAAATATTATTCTTTCCTGTATTCGCTCGCCTCATAATTTTTATCTCCAAAATAAAATATGATATTTGTAAAATAATATCGCCCTCCCGTCTCACTTTTTTGTTTGAAAATACGAAGAACTATTTTACAAATTGGTGTGGTTTTAGATGTTTTTTTTAAAATGAAAATGCTTGCGTTGAAATTTTCATTTAGTAGGTGTTTCCTTTTAATATAATATATTATGTCAGATATGATAATGTACAATATATACTTATCTATAACGCAGTATGGTTATTAACGATGAAAACACGGCTAGTACATTGTAAATGCAATTAACTTTATTACAATTGGGAAAAGGTGTGCATGAGAAAATTCGTAAATCAATTACCATATACTCATATAAATCACCCTTTAATGAATGTACGGGTGATACGTGTGGTTTATTGAATTTAAAAAAGTTAATCTTCAGAAATAAAACACTGAACAGAATCTGCAGGGTTTTTTTAACGGTCGACAGGCCCAGCCTACTTTTATTGAACACCCATTAGACATTAACGGCAAACTTACAACTCACCTATCTGACAAATGAGAGGATTTCGGCTTTTCTATCGTCGTCTTCCCAGTAACAACACTCCATCATCACTTGCATATAGTGTTCATGTCTCTCAACTGACTTTATACGCAAGAGCTGATCACGGCGGGTGTGACTGGTCAATAGGGTATGCTTACTCCTCCTAGGCACCTGATCCCACCTCTGGTGTGTCCAAGGGTCTGTGGTTGCCCAACGCTTGTTTTTGTATAATTACGAGATTGATCACCGTTCGTTATATATGCCTTTACATTCATGTGGTCGTGTAAACGTAGTGAGAGAATGAGTTTCGATAATTTTATAGAAAAACTTTTACATACCTGAGTATACAAGCTCAGTCTGGTTAGATGGACAGTCGTTTCTTCCCCATTGGGTAAACACACCACTGGCTACAATTAAAGCATCGACAGTCTGATAATATCTGTATTCTGGACATATAGTCGTGCATTTACATGGAAAACACTGCCTTAAAATGTCGTACTTTCTATTTAAGGAAATAATTGTACCTCGATAATGAAATCTTCAATATAAAGAAATCGATATCCTGTAATTTTGACGTCCCAGATTATATACCTTACACTGTAACCTTTGGAGGTCTCTGAAATATGATGATACTTAACAGCAAGGATCGGTGTATTTCGTGAACAAGTCGGCATATTTCGTAGACAACTCGTAGTATTTGCTCTCCAGGGCCTGGGTCTGACTGTGAATGAGGTCCGGGTCATTCAGCAAAATCCTCTTATTCTCATCAGATCGTGTCAATTTGAGAAATAAAACCAAAAGAAAGACCGACATATTTGTACTCATGATACGCTGTAGAAGTTTATGTAGATCTTGAAAATGACCGTGCTTTCTTCATAACAGATACATGTAACAGAGGGTACTGCCAGACTTTCGACTAATGTAGAATAGATATCGCAATATGAGTGAAATATTCTCAAGGGGACGAAAAACAAACAAGTAATCAATCAATTATCTATATCCAGAAGCAGGTCACAATTTTGTTATGAAATATAGGACTGGGTTAATATCTTTGACAGAAATATATGAATGGGTATGGTTTTCAAAATCATTGAACATATTAATGGGGTGTTTTGAAAATCTCAACCGCACGTCTGTACTCCAAAGTATAAATGTATTTCTGACGGATTTTTGTACTCTCACAAGGTTAGTTAGCTTAGTTCCTAATTTTCTCCGCAGGGCAAAATGTGGCCTATTTTCAGACTTTAGCTATTTCATACCCTACTACTCTATAGGGTATGCACTTTATATGTATATGAGATATATGTTTATGTATCTCGTATATTTTTTTTGTGAATTAACCTGCAAAATTGGCATGTTTTGCAAGTGCGAGACGTAACGTTGCGTGTAAATGGATGACGTTATCTCAATTTTTACGCTTAAAAACAAATTGCTCAACGTACCTTTTTTGTTACATGTCATTCTAAATTTTTTCAAGATCTATTCAATATTTATTCATAAATATAGAATAGATCCTAGAGAGGGCAATTTAGGATGATGCACAGTATGACCCGATAATCACTTGAAATAAAATTAAATGATATACTATAGAAGTTATCCGGATTGCTAATGCACTGTTCAAAACCTCTGAATAAAAGTCAGAATTTAGTTGAAGGATGGTTAATAATACCGACTTTTATAAATCATGCACTTTATTTTCAAAATATAGAAATATTTACTGTTAACTTTGAAAATGAATTATTATATCATCTTACAATGCGGCATACATTGTATACAGCAGTTCTCTCTGCAGTTACATTGTCTGTTGACTGGTCATTACTGATGCTGTGTTAACCACGCTGATTAGATTGCAGTTGTCTTTTTTGTCTTTCAAATTGATGTTTCCTGAATATTATTAAATAAGAAAAGAATAATCCTGAATAATTCTTACACACCAAAAGTGTAATACTAGATTGTATAGCCGCTCTCGGACACCTAGTCGCGCTCAAGATAGCTAGGGATTTCCCAATGATTCTCAATTGTGAGTGCTGTTGTGTTGTGCAAGTATCTCTTTTCATATAAAAATACATGGGATGACAATTCCGTCAATCAGAACAAATCCCGTTCATCAGAATTTGACTAGATCATCACAGGGATTTATTTGTACAGTACGCTTGGACTTTATCATTATGATTAAAAAAGCATCCCATTTACAAACAATCACGTCGTGTATTGTAAAACAACCTCTGAATGTATGTTTTTTTTCTTAACATAGTTAAAAAAAATCGTCGACTAGCGGTGCGCCGATCGTTTTTACACATTAAATAGAACCATTTATTTACAATATTTGTAATCGACCAATAGTTAGAACATCCTTACACTGCATCACGTTCCCCTTTTTTCAAATAAAGCCTTAGTATTTACGAAAAACTTAATGAAATGTGGTGACCTACCTTTTGAAGCGACGATCAAACCTCCCGCTACTCATAACAGGAAATTCTCGTCACGCGAAAATATAGCAGAACATTCGGTTCTGAGTTTCGAGATTGCCCATCGTGAGTATGGCCTGTCTGGCATTGGGTCAAATGATGTCTGATGTGTTTCGATTCATAGCAATTTTGAAGCCGTTTTTCATACACTGATTTGACTACGGATTATTCTGTTCATCTAATGACAATGGGCTCACGGCGGGTGTGACCGGTCAACAGGGGGTGCTTACTTTTTATGAGCACCTGATCTCACCTCTGGTGTGTTCAGAGATCCGTGTTTGCCCAACTCTTTGTATTCTATTTGGGACTTACAAGATTGATCATTGCTCGTTATCTTTGCCTTTACATATATTGACATTTTCTATTTTTTAATCAAATAGGTATCTCATACTGTATATCGTGTCAAAAATCACGTTCTTTTTAAAGTAACTTTAATTTAGACACAATAAACCTCCAGAGTTTCCCCAATCCTGTCATTTTCACAATACATATATTACATGTATCATTGACGTGGAACAACTAATACTGCTTGGGTAGGGATTCTTAACAGCACTATTGATTTGTATTTTAAAAAATGTAATTATAATAAGAAATTTCGATATCATTCTACCAAATTTGATGGTAATCTGACGCGTAAAAGGGGAATACAAATAAGTAAAATCTGTATCCTATGGACAAGGTTTGAAAAGGGCCGTTACGTAACATTTCAGACATATAAATGTTAAATTTTTCTATGCCGGTAGCTCACCAGAGACTGGGTGACATTAATAATAATTACAATGACTAGTTTCTAAGGTTTCGAAAGTACATTGATGCACATGAATGAGAATATAATCCATATTCATACGAGTAATTTATTTTGTGCAAACAGCACATGTTAGATATTGATTGTTTTCGTATGGAGGGCAGGCTAGAGATCCACAGACAGCCTCCACAGGGTAAAAAAACTTTCCATTCTCTTTGTGACCACCTGCGGTAAGTGCTTCGGGGTGTTCATCTAAACAAATATACTGGCTGGCTGCTTTATGATCGTAGTGTCCAGCCACAAGATACCCGTGATACTGCGTTGTCCATCCAGTATAGCAGCTGTTCTTGCCGGGTATCATCAAAACACTAGTCTCCAAGGAACTTCTACAAACAGCACAGGGAAGGTCGTCACCATTGTGTCGACCAAACCATGCTCCCGAAGCATCGTACTCCGATCCATACATCTTAGCATAATGACCCGAAAATTTGGTCGTAAGATTTGGATCTTGAGGAAGACATACGTAATCTACAGCAGCACCTTGGTCACCGAACCAGGAACCACCGGTGAATCCTGAAATTTATAATGTTATAATAATTATCAAACACTATTATTATTCAATTAAATCTATTAGTCGGGAAATATTGTCGATCCGGTTTGAGTAGGTTCATCACTTAAAAGTGGTAACCTTGCTCACACCTTAGAACTGTATATTGTTTCATTTTCCTGGAGCGTCTATTTTAACAAGGTTGTATCCCAATGCTTTACTCAGCTAATGACAACGTTGGGTGGACCGCGGATATTGTAGATACAAAAAAGCGAAGTTAACATGTGTTAAACGTAATCATAATCCAAAAAATCATATATAAAAAAATTTAGTGTAGGGCAACACGGACCTCCGACAAAAGCGAAGGCAGGATCAGGTGCCATGGAGGAGTAAGCATCTTCTGCTGACCAGTCACACCCGCCGCGAGCCCGTAGTCGAAATAAAGTAAACGGGATTACCCGTAGTCAAATGTACATGTAGTAGGAAAAATCAAGGTTATTATAGCGACCGTAGAATTTGCGAAATGACGACTTTAAACGAGATTCGTTATAACCCTGCAACATCAAATTAGCCTCGCTTTAAAAAATCCTCATACGCATAGCATGCTCTTGAGTATCGAATCAACTGGGAATTCTTTCTGAGCACAATTAAACAGTTTTTAGCGATTCTCACATCTCATTTTGTTTTAAACTTGTTATTTTCTGTAAAGCAATCTTTATGTAAACAAAAACAAGGCTCGATACTTATTTACATAGTGAAGTGAAGAATTTTAAGTGTCTGATCTCACTGTTAAAATATTAACTCAAACACAAAATGACGTTTAAATTTTGCTGACCATTAGAAATACCCTAAAGTGAGCATTGTAAACGTTTACATAACAAAGAATTGTGAGCGCTGTATTTTACTTGTAACTCAGCAAACTGGCATCCAAATGTTTGCTGACCATTAGAAATAACTTAATTAAGCATTTTAAACGTTAAAATGCAAATATAAGATTTAGCTTAAAAGGTGTCCATGTTCCTTTAAGTTTCCCGCGCTTGTAATTTCTATAATTTCAAGAGGGGTGAAATAAACAAAAGATCCAGGGACTGAGTCCACCAGAAACGTTGCTTTGAGTGAAAAAGAATAGTGAATTATGAAAAGTACTGGGCAAAGTGCCATTAATGAAACCATTGTTGCATAGTTTATGCATTGTGTTCCCATGACTCCATATATGAAGGTTTGAACAAAGTTGGTTTCCTTTGTATTGTTTTTCTTCTAACTTGGATTAGAATTTTTAATTCATGACCTTCATATAAATAAATAATGCCTGCAAGAGAGGGTTACAGTGGAAATAGTCACCCTTGAAACCATTGTTGACCGAGGCGTCAGCCGAGGTCAACAATGGTTTTCTCGGGGCGACAATTCCCACTGTAACTCTCTTGCAGGCATTATTTATATAATGGTCAATGGCGGATTCAGGGGTTTTCAAAAGGAGTGAATTAGACAGGAGAGACAAAAGCTCTATACTAGGAGGATCCAGGGACTGGGTCCACCAAAAACATTGATTTGAGTGAAATATCAATAGTAAACTATACAAAAGTATTGGGGAAAATTGCCATGAAAGCATTGCTGTATAGTTTATGCAGTATATGTTCCCATGACTCCTTATATGAAGGTTGGGACACAGCTGGCCTCAAGACCATCAATAAGTCTAAATTTCAAATCCAGCTAACCTTTGAAATAATTTTCATAAATACAATTGTCAGTATTTGTTTGCATTTGATTTCTTTTTAAATAGCTGTGGTATTTTCAAACATCAGTGCTATAAATCTTAAGATATAAGTAATAAAAATTTAGACTCAAGTATATTCTCAGTTTATGGTATTGAGACTTCTTTCCTATTTATTTTAAACCTGCACATACCTGAATATACAAGCTCAGTCTGGTTAGAAGGACAATCTTTTCTTCCCCATCGGGTATATACACCACCGGCTACAATAAAATCATACACAGTATGATAATCTTGGAATTTTGGGCATACATTGCCTTTTAAGTAAATTTTCCTCGTTAAAGCACTGTCTTAAAGTGTCCTGATGTTCTATTTGGTTATTTAAATCTTCAATATAAAGAAACATCATGTCCTGTAATTTAAATATCCCATATTTATATTTCAATTAAAATGGCCTTACACTAACCTTTGGAGGTCTCTGAAATATGATTATACTTTACAGCAAGGTCGGTATATTTCGTAGATACATCGGTGTATTTCGTGGACAAGTCGGCATATTTCGTTGATAAGTCATTATTTTTCGTAGACAGATCGGCATATTTCGTAAGTACGTCGGTGTATTTCGTGGATAGGTCGGTGTATTTGGTCAGTACATCCTGGTATTTGCTCTCCAAGGCCTGAATCTGGCTGTGAATGAGGTCTGGGTCATTCAGCAAAATCCTCTTATTCCCATCTGCCTGTGTCCTTTGAAGAAATATGACTAAAAGGATAACCGAAATATTCAAAATACTCATGGTCGAAATGCACTTGGCATACGTATGCGCCTTTACAAGGACCGTGCCTTTTTCATAGATAACAGAGGTCTCTGAGTGTAGTACTGCCAGAATTCCTATCTATATATACATGTAAAGAAGATTATATATACTAGTAAAGCAAAAGTAATGAAAATGGAAATTCACAAATTGGTACACGGTTTACCAGTGTTGAAAGTGGTCCATCTTCAGGAAAGATCCAGACAAATTTGAATACCTTGCAGTTGCATTTAATTGGTGATAAAATTCTCATTGAATTGTCAGTTTGCACACCCCACATGCATTTATTAAAAAGTAAATGCATATTGCATTCATCACATTGCAAAAATATCATTCATATTATATCGAGGCACTTTATTTTAAATATGTTCAAATCTATGGGCACAGAAAAATCGGTTATTGCTGTCTTATTTCATCGTTGATATTATTTGATAGATCCATTTGAGCGATACTGAAGTAATTTAAAATGTTTCTGTAATATAAGGTTTCTGCAACATGTTATACTTTGAGGTTTAATTTTTTTTTTTTGCCCATATACTATAAAGTATTCTGCTTTGAAAAACTTAAGGTCTGGCATTTTAAATAAAACATTTATATTTCCACCATCACCTGGTGTGTACGTCTCTTAACTTATTCAATACGCAAAAGCTTGTTCTACATATGATCAGTTTTTGAATCGAGGCACAGTAACCAACCAACATTTTAATACCAATACTGGTGAAAATCTGACGTGCAAATCGTCCAATGTTGTCTACGGAATTGAATGTAACATACCGTATGTGGGCTCATATATGTCGGAAAAACCAAGGAATCTTTAAATGAACGTGTGTTGGGCCATAGATTTGTAATCAAAACATACTCCACACCTTTTACAGCAATTCCTCAAGATACATAATGATTATAATCGAGGATTTTTCAGATAATAGATAATTGCTTTTTGAACAAAAACTGCACCCGAAAAAAGAGTTTCTGGTCGACGAGAAACAAGATATTACATATTTTGTTAGAAAGCACTCTGATTGCCCACACATTTACTCTGAAGTAGATATTAAGAACATTCTTGTCTTATAGATAATAAATGTATTTATGTAGTCTCTAGAGACCATGTTTCCCAACAATCCGTTGGCTTTCTTGTGTAGGCACTAATTGTGTCCCTTATTGGCAGACTTACTTTTATATTCATACGAAGCAGAATTTGTTTAAAAACTGTTACGGAATAAAAACTTGGCGTGTCCTTCAACCTTATATATAGATTTTCATGATTATATCAATACAAAAAGGCGAAGTTAACATTGTGTCAAACGTAATCATAATCCAAAAAACACATACAAAATTGAATGTAGGGCAACACGGACCTCCGACAAAAGCGAAGGCAGGATCAAGTGCCATGGAGGAGTAAGCATCCTCTGCTGACCGGTCACACCCGCCGTGAGCCCTTAGTCGAAATAAAGTAAACGGGATTACCCGTAGTCAAATCTAGTAGGAAAATGACAGCCTAACAAAGGGTATGAAACAAATCAACATATGCCTTAGTGATAATTTGCAATCGCAAACAAGGTCATTATAGCGACCGTAGAATTTGCGAAATGATGACTTTAAACGAGATTCGTTATAATCTTGCAGCATCAACTTTTTTGTTAGTAGTTGGCCTCGCTTTAAAAAGTCCGCATACGCATAGCATGCTCTTGTGTATCGAATCAACTGGGAGATATACACACCATAAGCAGGTGATAATGGTATATTACTACATAGAAAAGGAAAGTTGACGATTGCAAAGTCAAAGTCATCACGCTTATCATATAATGTACATGTAGTTGTCAGTCTGCCATTAGAGTCAATGTTAAGTAAAATATCCAAATGTGAAGCAGACATGATATATGCCGACGAACTCGAAATAACGGACACTATAGAAAATGACATATCTGATTCATATTAAGATATTTTACTTAATATGGACTCTAATATTATAGCAGACTGACAACATCAACTTGTGATAAGCGTGATGACTTTAACTTTACAATCGTCTACTTAATAATTTTGGCAGGAACTACTTTTCCGTACACCCAAACAGCAGACCTGTAGACTTATAGATTCTCACACTTGTAGATTCATTCACCATGTCTTTGGTATAATTCATGGCCCATGTATATTCAACACTTCATCAGAACATATTGTTAATAAAAACATGAATATTCATCATGATTGAGTTTTGTTTAATATTTGGTTTTGAATAATTTTATTAATTACGAGGGCCGTTCAAAAAATACGTAGACATTTGGCATAACTATTTTATTCAACGTCATATAATAACCTAATTTGGTAGATATGTTTTAACCTTAAATCCAACTAATTTTAATTCCGATGCATCTAAAAATTATTTCAGATTTAAAACTGTGAAAATGGGGTCACGGAGCACGTCGGAGTTTGGTACTATACCAACAATACACTATATAATGTTTAAAGTCATATCTCTGACGAATTGCATTAAAATGAAAACATAATTAGATGCTTAAATAAAGAATTGCTACCTCATTTCACGAGTTAAATTTTGACGCAATACATCGCTCCATTGAACGGAAATCGCTTATAGAGGTGTGGTCGTCCTCGTCAAAAAATGCATTTTGCTACAGTGGCTGGACTATGCAATATCACGGGGATTTGTCGGTGGTGCCGATGGCCATAAGGCTGCCTCGCAGTATATATGCCTTGATGAGCACCCGAGGCCTTGACAGCAGGACAAGATGACCATATATGGGGAAAACTGATCAACCCTGTTCTTGCTTATTGTGGCTCCCTTGCTTGTCCTCTCCTACCACAGTGATAGATATCTTCAACCTTGTGTCGTCTGTACCAAGTAACTTGACATTTAAACCAAGTCAAAGAAATCAATACTGTATATTACGGTACATGTAAAGAGCTTTACAAAAAAAGAACAAAATTATCGAGTGGGAATTAATTTAGACTATCAAGAAAAGGCAAAGATAACGAACAGTGATCAATCTCGTTAAGTCCAAGGTTGGGCAACACGGACCCCTGACACACCGGAGGTGGCATCAGGTGCCTAGGAGGAGTATAGCATTCCCTGTTGACCTAGCACACCTGCCGTGAGCGCATAATCTTGATCAGGTAAACGGAGCAATCCGTAGTGAAATCAGTTGTGTGAAAAATGGCTTAACAATGGCTATGAAACGTCAGACAGCATTTGACCAAAGGTAAGTCATACTTGGTAAACTAAATAGTTATTATAACGACCATAGAGTTTACGAAATGCTGCCTTTAAACGTGACTGTTGAAACCCCTACAACAACTTGTTTGTATGTACATGTACATGTAGCCTGCCTCGATTTCAAAAACTGATCATGAATACGCAGAACAAAGCGAAACATGATATCATTGATTTAACTTTCAATCACGAGGCAAAGATTATAAGCGTCAGAAACATGTTTATTGTACTATCTATTAAATTAATTCGATAACTCAGAAGTATAGTAGACTATATGAAATAGCATTGTTTTGTTTTAAATGATAGTTCTGTATCAGATCCAAATAGGAAGGCGACATCAAACGTTGTAATTTTATTGCTGATTTATGATATTTGACTCTCAATAGTGTAGATTAGGTTTTATTCTGACCCATAAAAGAGTTACAGACACGTCTGATTATCAATAATTATCGCATTTTCAAGATTATTTACATGTATGTAGTTTACTATATTTAAGTTATCGGAATTTCATAAATAGCATTTTCAGATTTGTGTGCTTTGAAATATGGGTTAATTACTAGATTTGGCTGTAACCTTTGAGTTAGAGTTTAAAAAACGGAAAATGTAAAGTTAAGGTTACCATAAACGTTTTACAGAAGATTTTTAAACAGTCATATTTTTCCCGAAAAGCTAGCAAACTAGTGAAAACTTGAACTGTCCTTTCGGGATATAATACTCCCCGTGGGGCATTACAAATACATTGAACAAAATACTTTCTACGATTAAACCAGAAGTTGTCTTCATTTGATTATATAATATATCTTCAAGGGAGTTGCCAACAACGCATCGAGGTATGAATGGATGAAACAAGAAATCTGTTGAGCCAATGCTCACTAGTGATACCCCCGCTATAAGACTAATTAAACTGTCAATATAGTTGTAACTTATTCCAGGTCCTCGGCAAACAGAAGTATATGTCCGATTGAATCTTGAAATGCATCCCACGATACAACATACCTACATAAAGCTTCTTCGCAAAATATCAGTAGCCTGTGATACATTAGTTGCTGGCATTATGTTACGAAAAATGTTGTATATGGGTGCTATATATGAAGAATTCTAAGTTCTCGGAAAACAGGAAGTATATGTCCGATGAATCTGAAAATGCATTCACGATATACAATACCAGTATAAAGGTTCATGCAAAATATCAGTAGCCTGTGATACATAGTTGCTGAGAATTATGTTACGAAAAATGTCTGTATATGGGTACTATAGTATGAAAAATCTAAGTTCTCGGAAAACAGGAAGTATAGTGTCCGATGAATGTCCGATGAATCTGAAAATACATCCCCGATACAGCATAACTGTATAAAGCTTCATGCAAAATATCAGTAGTCTATGATACATACTGTAGTTGCTGAGAAATAATGTGCGCGAAATATGTTGTATAGGAGCACTATATTTGAAAATTCCTTAGTCCTCGGCAAACAGGAAGTAGGTGTCTGAAGAATCTGAAAATGCCATCCCACAATACATAATACCTTATAGAAAGCTTCCTGCAAAATATCAATAGCCTGTGATATTATAGGTTGCTGAGATTATGTGATGAAAAGGTGGGACGGAATGACGGACGGACGGAATGACGAAACAAGGTAAAACAGTATACCCCCCTCTCTTCGGAGCGGGGGTATAAGATAACTATATCCAAGCGTTCGCATTTTCTATGTAAACTGTCGAACATTTTCCCCTGACATTATTACACTCCACTAATGTTTCATGAAAATCCTGCAAGTCGTTCACGAAGAATTTCAGAAACGCATTGGGGCATATGTTTGAAACGTTCATATCTTCTCTAATTAATTGGCGAAGTTAACAATGTATTAAACGCAATCATAATAACAAAAAACATATACACAAAGTCGAGTGTAGGGCAACACGGACCTCCGACGAAAGTGAAGGTAGGATCAGGTGCCAATGGAGGAGTAAGCATCCTCTGCTAACCGGTCCAACGCGCCCTGACCCCTTACTGAAATAAAGTAAACAGGGTTTCCCGTCGTCAAATCTAGTACGAAAATGACTGTCTAAACAAAGGGTATGAAACAAATCAGCCAACATATGATTTAGTGATACTTTGTAATCGCAAACAAGGTCATTATAGCGACGTAGAATTTGCGAAATGATGACTTTAAACGAGATTCGTTTAACCTCTAGCAACATCAACTTTTTTTGTACAGTTAAAATCCTCATACGCAAGCATGCTCTTTGTGTATTGAGATCAATTGGGAGATATACATCCAAAGCAGGTGATAGTGGTACATTTCCGGGCTGGTAGTTCCTTGCGGATTCATTGTTGTTTTGTATGTAATTCAAAAAATACGTAGAAAATTCCTCTCTTTTTCAAAGTATTGGTAAAGAATTTTCAAAGTTAACACATTATTTTATGTATAAACATTTATTCTAAAGTATGAATGTATGAATTTCATCGCATTTGATTAGATGAAACTGGTGTTATTTTAAATTCAATACCAGCACTGTTTGTCATCGCGGAGCAACGATAACGTTAAAACCATAACGTCACGATAATGTATTTTTAGTTTCTCAAAATAAATACTTCTATACATCTCACTCATAAGTCTGTAGCGCCTTACTAACTCATTAAAACATCTCTATAGTACTTGACATCTTGTAGGTTAACAATGTTTTGAATAGGTATAAGTTAAAGTTCGTCGGACTGTTCAATTTTTCAACCTTGTTACTCTGCTTAATTACATAGGAAAACCATGTTTCGACGTGATTTTACTGATAATCTTTACTGGTAATTCCTTCTCTTAAAGGGCATGGACACGTTCTGAGATAAAAATGTTCAAATTTTAGATTTCCATTTTATATGTTTACATTGGTCACTTAGGTATTTCTAATGGTCAGCAAAAAATTAACGCCATTTGTTGAAATACAAGTGAGATGACATTTGCAATTCTTCACCTATGTAAACAAGGCTTGAGTCATGTTTTTTTACCTACATTGAATATGCTAGTATACGTACCGTTTAAAGCAGATTTTTTTCTTCTATACAAGTTCATTCTGAACACAATTAAAACAGTTCCTAATGATCTCACATCTCATTTTGTTTTAAACATGGTATTTTCTGTGAAGCATCTTTATGTAACAATAACACAGGCTCGAGCCTTATTTACATCGTGAGGACTTATAAGTGCTGTATCTCACTTGTAACTCAACAAATGACGTTCATTTTTTGCTTGACCATTTGGAAATATCAAAGTGAGCATTGTAAACATTAAAAATGAAAATCTAAAAATCTAACATTTTTAGCTCAGAACGTGTCCATGCCCCTTTAAGTCGCCAATCATTCTCTATACAGATTTTACCTCTTCAAAACCCCTATGTCATTTATAAAGAAAGAAGGTCTGTCTTTTAACTATTTTCTTCTTTGTGTAGCATATTGAAAGTTGTATCGGGGTTTTCTTGACGCAACAAAATGCTATCGCTTTTCTGCTGCTCCGTAACGTCATGCGACGTCAACCTTTGCAAC
>CAJDSM010015175.1:32515-43374 GCA_903981925.1 Ostrea lurida
TTAACTTATACTATTCAAACAATTGTTAACCTACAAGATGTCAAGTACTATAGAGATGTTTTAATGAGTTAGTAAGGCGCTACAGACTTTGAGTGAGATGTATAGAAGTATTTATTTTGAGAAACTAAAATACATTATCGTGACGTTATGGTTTTAACGTTATCATTGCTCCGCGATGACAAACAGTGCTGGTATTGAATTTAAATAACACCAGTTTCATCTAATCAAATGCGATGAAATTCATACATTCATACTATTAGAATAAATGTTTTAACATAAGATAATGTGTTGACTTTGAAATTCTTACCAATACTTTGAAAAAGAGAGGAATTTTCTACGTATTTTTTGAATTACATAACAAAACAACAAGTGAATCCGCAAGGAACTACAGCCCGGAAATGTACCACTATCACCTGCTTATGGATGTATATCTCCCAATTGATTCAATACACAAGAGCATGCTTTGCGTATGAGGATTTTAACTGTACAAAAAAGTTGATGTTGCGAGGTTATAACGAATCTCGTTTAAAGTCATCATTTCGCAAATTCTACGGTCGCTATAATGACCTTGTTTGCGATTACAAAGTATCACTAAATCATATGTTGGCTGATTTGTTTCATACCCTTTGTTAGACTGTCATTTTCGTACTAGATTTGACGACGGGAAACCCTGTTTACTTTATTTCAAGTAAGGGGTCAGGGCGCGTTGGACCGGTTAGCAGAGGATGCTTACTCCTCCATGGCACCTGATCCTACCTTCACTTTCGTCGGAGGTCCGTGTTGCCCTACACTCGACTTTGTGTATATGTTTTTGTTATTATGATTGCGTTTAATACATTGTTAACTTCGCCAATTTATATGTAGAAGATATGAACGTTTCAACATATGCCCCAATGCGTTTTCTGAAATTCTTCGTGAACGACTTGCAGGATTTTCATGAAACTTAGTGGAGTGTAATAATGTCAGGGGAAAAAATGTCGGACAGTTTACATAGAAAATGCGAACGCTTGGATATAGTTTTCTTAACCCCCGCTCCGAGAGAGGGGGGTATACTGTTTTACCTTGTTTCGTCATTCCGTCCGTCCGTCATTCCGTCCCACCTTTTCATCACATAATCTCAGCAAACTATAATATCACAGGCTATTGATATTTTGCAGGAAGCTTTCTATAGGTTTATGTATTGTGGGATGGCATTTTCAGATTCTTCAGACACCTACTTCCTGTTTGCCGAGGATAGGAATTTTTCAAATATAGTGCTTCCTATAACAACATATTTCGGCCATTATTTCTTCAGCCACTTACAGTATGTATCATAGACTACTGATATTTTGCATGAAGCTTTATACAGTTATGCTGTATCGTGGGATGTATTTTCAGATTCATCGGACATTCATCGGACATATACTTCCTGTTTTCCGAGAACTTAGAATTCTTCATATATAGTACCCATATACAACATTTTTCGTAACATAAGTCTCAGCAACTATGTATCACAGGCTACTGATATTTTGCATGAACCTTTATACTGGTATTGTATATCGTGGAATGCATTTTCAGATTCATCGGACATATACTTCCTGTTTTCCGAGAACTTAGAATTCTTCATATATAGCACCCATATACAACATTTTTCGTAACATAATTCTCAGCAACTATGTACCACAGGCTACTGATATTTTGCAGGAAGCTTTTATGTAGGTATGTTTGTATGTGGGATGCCATTTTCAAGATTCCATCGGACATATACCTTCCGTTTGGCCGAGACCCTGGAATAAGTCTACAACTATATTCAGTTTAAAATAGTCTTTATAGCGGGGGTATCACTAGTGAGCATTGGCTCACAGATTTCTTGTTTCACCAATTCATACCTCGATGCGTTGTTGGCAACTCCCCTTGAAGAATATATTATATAATCAATTGATTAGACAACTTCTGGTTTAATCGTAGAAAGTATATTTTGTTCAATGTATTGTATGCCCCACGGGGAGTATAAATCCCGAAAGGACAGTTCAAGTTTTCACTAGTTTGCTAGCTTTGGGAAAATATGACTGTTTAAAAATCTTCTGTAAAACGTTATGGTAACCTTAACTTTACATTTTTCGTTTTTTAAACTCTAACTCAAAGGTTACAGCCAATCTAGTAATTAACCCATATTTCAAAGCACACAAATCTGAAAATGCTATTTATGAAATTCGATAACTTAGAATATAGTAAACTACATACATGTAAATATCTTGAAAAATGCGATAATTATTGATATCAGACGTGTCTGTAACTCTTTTATGGGTCAGAATAAAACCTAATCTACACTATTGAGAGTCAAATATCATAAATCAGCAATAAAATACAACGTTTGATGTCGCTTCCTATTTGGATCTGATACAGACTATCATTTATAAAGCAAAACATGCTATTTTCATATAGTCTACTATATTCTGAGTTATCGAATTAATTTCATAGATAGTAGCAATAAACATGTTTTCTGACGCTTATTATCTTGCCTCGTGATTGAAAGTTAAATCAATGATATCATGTTTCGCTTTGTTCTGCGTATTCATGATCAGTTTTTGAATCGAGGCAGGCTACATGTACATGTACATACAAACAAGTTGTTGTAGGGGTTTCAACAGTCACGTTTAAAGGCAGCATTTCGTAAACTCTATGGTCGTTATAATAACTATTTAGTTTACCAGTATGACTTACCTTTGAGTCAAATGCTGTCTGACGTGTTTCATAGCCATTGTTAAGCCATTTTTCACACACTGATTTCACTACGGATTGCTCCGTTTACCTGATCAAGATTATGGGCTCACGGCAGGTGTGACCGGTCAACAGGGGATGCTTACTCCTCCTAGGCACCTGATGCCACCTCCGGTGTGTCCAGGGGTCCGTGTTTGCCCAACTTGGACTTACGAGATTGATCACTGTTCGTTATCTTTGCCTTTTCTTGATAGTCTAAATTAATTCCCCACTCGATATTTTGTTCTTTTTTTGTAAAGCTCTTTACATGTACCGTAATATACAGTATTGATTTTCTTTGACTTGGTTTAATGTCAAGTTACTTGGTACAGACGACACAGGTGAGATATCTATCACTGTGGTAGAGAGGACAAGCAAGGGAGCCACAATAAGCAAGAACAGGGTTGATCAGTTTTCCATTATGGTCATCTTGTCCTGCTGTCAAGGCCTCGGGGTGCTCATCAAGGCATATATACTGCGTGGCAGCCTTATGGCCTTCGGCACCAGCGACAAGATCCCCGTGATATTGCATAGTCCAGCCACTGTAGCAGGTTGATTTTCCCGGAATCATTAAAACTGTAGACCCTGTAGTACTTCTGCATACCGCGCATGGAGCATCGTTACCTTCGGGAAAACCAAATTCACTTGTGCCGTATTCTGCTCCAAACATATGTGCATAGCTCGAAGAAAACTTAGTGGTAAGGTCCGGGTCACGTGGGAGGCAAACATATTCAGCAGCAGCCCCGGTATGATCATACCAAGATCCTCCAGCGAAACCTGAGAAAAATTAAAAAAACAAATTCTACATATCGTTGAATATATATTTATCTTTACTTTAAAAACATAACTCCCAAATCTGGGGAGGGGGTCATGCAGGAGTTAGCTCTGAATTTTTTTTTATTACAAAGTGTGAATGTTCTTGATAAGTTTTTTTGTGTTTTTGTAATACGTCTTAAAGTTAAGCTGATATGCCTATGACTGAATTTCCATGATTATGATTTCTATTAGCCCCCCCCCCCCCCCCCCCCCGAATTAATGCTATGCTCACTGCAAAACCTTTGATAATGAAGTAGGGAAGAATAGAAATCACCATTGCTCAATTGAATGAAAACAAACCATGCAAATAAAGAGTTCAGTTAACTTATCTTTACCTACCGACATGTTACAAATGCTTGAACTGATTAAGAGATTTGGTAATACCCACAATATTACTATAAATATTTCAATTTAGATTTAAGGGCAGATAACACAAATTGTTTAAATTTGTGTGCAGTGTAGAAAGGGTCCTAAAACGAAAATATTGAAACTTCTGTAATATCGTCTCATCTGTCAGTAGTTTGCCTCAATTTAAAAACTGACCATACGCAAAGCAAGATCCTGCGTATTGAATCAGCTAGGGTGATGATGAAATGTTGCAACATCAATATGGAAAGTTGAAGAAAGGCGAAGCCGATGCCTTATGATGCACTTGTAGTAGTTACGGCTATACGGACCGTGGATATCGGCCTGGATAGCTCAATGGTTAGAGTACCTGACTAATAATACAGGGGTCCTAGGTTTGATTCCCGGTCCAGCCACTTATTTTCTCATTCTCTCCCTTCCTGCTACATTTGTTGGCCAGTGTGACTCCTGTAATCAGGAGAAAGTCCTGCCAGGGGGTTGAACTTGGGTAGGTTGTCTTCGAGGACGAAGACACTTTAAGAAGGGAGGAATGTGGTAGTTAGGGTTATACGGACCGTGGATATCGGCCTGAATAGCTCAGTGATTAGACCACCTGACTATTGATACTAGTGATGCAGGGGTCCCGGGTTCGATTCCCGGTCCAGCCACTTATTTTCATGTAGTTTTTCCATTAATGTTCCCATTACTCCTAGTATAAAGGGTGGGACATATTGAGTTCCGATTTGTAAAAATCTTTACATACCTGAATACACAAGCTCAGATTGGTTAGAAGGACAATCTTTTCTTCCCCATCGGATATATACACTACCAGCTGAAATAAAATGATCGAAGCGTCATAACCTTACAATTGTCACTGCTTTTTGGACATATTTCATCAAATGTGCTTTCGGAAAATTACCAATTATGATTAATCTTGCTATGGTAAAGCTCTTATCATACCAATGTCTTTAATTCATCTTTGCCTTTACATTTATTCAATCTTTGTATTTAGAAAAATACTTGTATTCTGCATATTTAAATCTTCGGTATAGCGATATCAATTTGCTGTGATTTTGACATCTCTAATTTATATTTAGACGACCTTACACTAACCGTTGGGGGTGTCTGAAAGATGATGATACTTTACAGCAAGGTCAGCATTCTGTGCGGATAAGTCGGCAACCTTTGTGGACAAGGCTGTATTTTTCGTGGACAGGTCGGTATATTTCGTAGATACGTCTGTGTATTTTGTGGACAAATCAGCATATTTCGTTGATAAATCGGTATTTTTCGTGGACAAGTCGGAATATTTCGTAGATAAGTCGGTGTATTTGGTCAATATTTCCTGGTATTTGCTTTCTAGGGCCCGAATCTGACTGTGTATGAGGTCTGGGTCATTCAGCAAAATCCTTTTTTCACCATCTGCCCGTGTCCCTTGGAGAAATACGACCAAAAGAAAGACTGCAATATGCATGGTCTGATTCTACGCTATATTCTAAGTGTCCCTACAAGGATCGTGCCTTTTTCATAGATAACAAAGGTCTCGGAGTGTAATATTGCATTACAAAGAAAGAAGAGAAAGTCACAAATTGGTACATGATTTACCTTTATTGAAAGGCCCCTTGGGTTATCATAAGTCCTCACTACTCCTTGCATGTCGTAAGAAGCAGGTAAATGGGGCGGTCCATCGGATGAACCCGCAAAAACCGAGGTCCCGTGTCACAGCAGGTGTCGCACGATAAAGATTCCTCCCTGCCCAAAGGCCGGAAGCGCCAAGCATAGGCTTAATGTTTGCAGCCTTTCGTCAGCAATGGTGACCTTTCCTTATGAATGAAAATTCTCGAGCAGCATGTTAAACAATATACAACGCCCTCGGGTAAAATTATTTTTCTTGAGTGAATAAATCGCCATATCTCCCTCACTATCATGCAATAAATTGTTTATTATACCGAATCAAGCAAATTGCATACAATCAAAATGAATAAAACCTTGCCATGTTTGTTGTTGTCTGAGTCATTCGGAACACTCGGATTTGTTCATTTAACTGGAATCGAAAAGGAAACAAGATATATCCGAAGGGTGGAACAAGAGCAGAAGGATAATTTGTACGCTGAAATAGGACCACGGGTCACCCACATTTTCATACGCCCTAAAATGTAGTTCCATTTGAGAAGTGAAAGTAGGTGACCACAGGTAACCTTCGTCTCTTTACAAACTGATGGGTGACCAGAGGTAACCTGGTATTGCTTACACACTGATGGGTGACCAGAGGTAATCTAGTACTGTTTACACACTGATGGGTGACCACAAGTAAACCAGTACTATACCTCACAGGCGCTTGTTTCATAAACTTAAGTTATATATATAATTAACACAAGGTCTCCATCTTTTTTGGATCAAAATGTAGGTCACCGCTCGTAAGAACTCTATATTTCTTTTGTTCTCCATTTTATCGCCAACAACACATACAACGTTTAGCGGAAAGCCCCTTCTTGTACCTCCTATAGAGTCCCTTACCTCCACCCCCTCTGTAACATTGACATTGACCCTCAAACTGAATGCTTCGTTGCCAGATTAAAAAATCCACTGTCTAAAGTGCTCATAACTTCCGGTTTGCCGATTGTCTCGGCGATACGCCGATAGTCCTAACGGTTTTACACGCGCTCTCATTGGCTATTGGTTATATCAAACTCTTCAGTCACTAAAAACCAAAAAAAGTTAGCCAATGAGAGTGCCGTAACACGCTAACTTTTTTTGGTTTTCAGTGACTGAAGAGTTTGATAATGCCAATAGCCAATGAGAGCGCGTGTAAAACCGTTAGGACTATCAGCGTACCGCCGAGACAATCGGCAAACCGGAAGTTATGAGCACTTTAGACAGTGGCATTTTTAATCTGGGCAACGAAGCATTCAGTTTGGGGGTCAATGTCAATGTTACAGAGGGGGTGAGGTAAGGGAGTCTATAGGAGGTACAAGAAGGGGCTTTCCGTTTAAACTTGTATGTCTTTGTTGGGCGATAAAATGGAGAACAAAAGAAATATAGAGTTCTACAGCGGGTGACCTACATTTTGATCCAAAAAAAGATGGAGACCTTGTGTTATTATATTCCTTTTTTGTGTTGTAGTAATGTACCACTATCACCTGCTTATGGTTGTTGTATGTCTCTCAGTTGATTCGATACGCAGGGCATGCCATGCGTATGATGATTTTTTTAAAGCGAGGCCAACTACATGTACTAACCAAAAAGTTGATGTTGCAGGCGTTATAACGAATCTCGTTTAAAGTCCATCATTTTCGCCAAATTTCTACGTCGCTATAATGAGCTCTTGTTTGCGAATTTACAAAGTCATCACTAAGTCATATGTTGACTGATTTGTTTCATACCCTTTGTTAGACTGTCATTTTCATACTAGATTTGACGACGGGTAACCCCGTTACTTTGTTTTCGACTACAGGCTCACGGGGGTGTGACGGCAGCAGAGGATGGCTTACTCCTCCATGCACCTGATCCTGCTTTCCGCTTTCGTCGAAGGTCCGTGTTGCCCTACACTTCGAATTTGTATGTGTTGTTTTGGACTATGGTTACGTTTCATACTTTGGTACTTCGCCCATTTTATATAGTATACTTTGCAAAGTTTATGAAACAAGCGCCTGCGCTTTACTAGCTACTGCTTACAACTGATTGGTGAGTGACCACACGATAACCTAAGTACTGCTTACTCACTGATGGGGTGACACAGATAACCTAGTACTGCTTACTCACTGATGGGTGACCACAGATAACTAGTACTGCTTACTCACTGATGGGTGACCACAGGTAACCTAGTTACTGCTTACTCACTGATGGGTGACCAACAGATAACCTAGTACTGCTTACCACGTGATGGGTGACCACAGAAACCTAGTACTGCTTACACACTTGATGGGTGACCACAGGTAAACCTAATACTGCTTACACACTGAGTGTTCAAAGTGTCTGTCACTCGTCCGATAGTTGTGGCACTATGTCTACAGAAGGACCTGTACATCATGCTAGTACTGTTACTGGTCACCATGAAGTGTCAAATCAGTACTGTGGTCCAGTTGCAGGTGTAAGCCGTATACTTACTGGTCCATCTGACATGTGAAGTACTACCTGCACCCATACAGTGTGTCTATAGTATCTGAGCCACTACAGTGTTGCGAGTACAGACTGTGGTCACCATCTCAGTGTGTAAGCAAGTACTAAGTTACCTGTGGTCACCGATCTTGATGTGTAAGCAGTATAGGTTACCTGTGGTCACCCCATTCATCTGACAGTGTGTAAGCAGTACTAGGTTAATTACCTGAGGTCACCCATCTGACAGTGTGTAAGCAGTACTAGGTTAATTACCTGAGGTCACCCATCTGACAGTGAGTAAGCAGTACTAGGTTAATTACCTGAGGTCACCCATCTGACAGTGAGTAAGCAGTACTAGGTTAATTACCTGAGGTCACCCATCTGACAGTGAGTAAGCAGTACTAGGTTAATTACCTGAGGTCACCCATCTGACAGTGTGTAAGCAGGACTAGGTTACCTGTGGTCACCCATGAGTGTGTAAGCAGTATTAGGTTACCCGTGGTCACCCATAAAATTTTCTACTTTCACTTCTCAAATGGAACTATATTTTAGGGCGTAGTGTTAGATTCTGCATGATAATGTAGGGTAACCTTTGGTCCTATTTCAGCGTACAAATTATCCTTCTGCGGAACAAGACGTTTTGTTGCAGGGTAAACATGACGGTCACGTGACCTTCTCAGCCAATCAGATTCTGTTTTACTAGTGATTCTGTAGATGAGGTATAATAAAATGCTATGTCAAACTCTCCTTGGCGAATCAAATTCTAGTATTTTACATGAAAGTATAGTAAATGACTAAATGTATATATATTCCACTCGTAATTTCCCATGACGTCAGTTAAATATCACGTAACACCTTGTCTTTAGAAAACATCAAGAGGATTTACCTATAAACAAAATTTCGAGTGTTGAAGAATTATTGATATACTTAAAAATAAATCAAGATTGTTTACATATAAATAGGCAAAGTTAACATCGTCTTTTATCCAAAATAACATATATACAAAGTCGATTGTAGGGCAACACGGGCCTCCGTCAAAAGCGAAGGCAGGATCAGGTGCCATGGAGGAATAAGCATTCTCTGCTGACCGGTCACACCTGCCGTGAGCCCATGTAAGTATTAGGAGCAAATGCATATTACAACCAAACATGCTATTATTTAACAATATATTATATCGACAGTAATCAGTGAATTACCGGTGTTGGCCACATTCCTATTGATTCCATACCATTGAAGAAGTTGTTCCCAGCACTTTTCAGAGGAATATATATATATCTAGAATGTATATCCAAATATTCGCATCGCTGACTATAGCAGATGCACTTGAACTTTCGTAGTATTCACGTATGAAGGGATTATTTATGCTAACGAGTTCATTTTAAAACGCAACAAACACTCGGTTTAGGGGCGATTTCAAGGTCACAAATATATAGAACGTTCTGTCGTTAAAATGACATATGTCCTCCGGACCCGGTTTACCCTATACTTACTTCGTAGCAAAACAATATTTGTAAAAAAAAAAAAAAAAAATAAAGGACTGTATATCGCAATAGTACCTTTAAACTTAATTCAAACCACTCTTTTGTGTGATATTTGTATTGTAATTAAAGATTTTGATAATAATGGCATGTTGATTTACTCCGCTACTTCCGGCAAAATAAATGATCACTTGGACACATTTTTCTTGGTAGTTTCTTCGTGTAAAGGGTTTACAAATATCAGGAAAGGTTTAATACTACTAAATAAGACCTATTTTTACACGCATTCAATCTAACAACTGCCAAATTCGTTTCGGAGTGGATCCACTCCGATTTGCTACATTGCGAGCATAGGGAAGGATTTCTAGGTGTGGTGAAGGGACCGAGACACATTAAGAACATTCTAACTAGGTCACAATATACTATGAATATCAACTTCGTGCATATCTATAAGAAATTGGAAAGTGATTTAAAATAAAATTAAAAAAAAATAATCCATAAATATTATGAGATGTGACAAACACTAGAACCTATTTAATAGTCTTCAGAATTAATCTTTAATTTGAAAAATCAGTTTTAAACGAAATTTTAACAAGAGCCTTGTTGACATCACAAAAATTGTGAACTCAGCATCTCTCTTGTAACTCGAGCACTGACATTCAAATGTTTGATGACTTTATATATACCTTTGTAAACATCAAAATAGAAAATGAAATTAGAAAATTTTAAACTTAAACATTACCCATACTTCCTTAAGCTGCGCTCGTATATGAAATACATCAGTAAGATAATCTTATTTTAACATAACTGATGCAAAATTATGCTTGGACACACCATAGCTTAGAATGAGTACGCATCCTTTATCGACCGGTCACACCCGACATGAGATCTATATCTTAGGCAAACGAAGAAATTCGTAGTCTAAATCAGTGCGTAATATAAAGAACGACCTAACAAGATAAGAAACCCGTTAGATAACATTTGACACGGTAACAGGTAATATTAGTAAATTAGAAGCTATAACGACTATAGTATTTATGAAATGTTGACTTTGAAGACACTGTTAAAACCCATTTTCTTTCTCAATAGCCCGTCTCAATTTAAAATCAATCATACCAATTACGCAGAAGAAATTCTTGCACATTGAACCAGTTGAGAGACATAATTATGCTAGTGATAATGGAAAATTGCTACATAATCATGGGTAGTTAACGATGGAGAAGCTGGGGTCATTCTGCTTAAGCAAAGAAATACCTTGCATTTCGCTTCGAAAAATTCCGTCTGCCTATTTTCAGCAAAGCTTTATACTAGTATATAAAATGGCGAAGTAACAAAGTATTAAACGTAAAGGTAAGGTATTCCTATGGGCACTAACTGTGCCCC
>CAJDSM010015180.1:6237-23213 GCA_903981925.1 Ostrea lurida
GAGAGGGCTACATTATTGCAGCTAGGTTATACATGAATCTCAGTATACTATAATTTCCCCCCAAGTGATTTTGATATCTCTCTCTATGCCAGCGATTTTCAGATATACATATCTAGTTTATACCTAGCTATCTAGTTTAGACCTTTGTCATCAATTAATCATCAGATATCAGGCTTAAGACTAGAAAAAGCGATATGGCAACATCACAACGGGCCACATTTATTCAGTTACCTAATTCACATACTTTTATGCAATAATCAATGACTTTGACCCTCTTGACCTTAAAAATTAACGGGCACTATTTGGATCCAGATTGTCTTTCCTTCTATCGTGTTCACATGATTTTCTAAGCAATAGGATATAGTGACTTTGACCCATGACCTTAGAAAATCAATAGGTTTCATCCTCTTTTCATTAGGAACATTTGTGAGAGGTTTGATGATCGATCCTCTGGTGAATGCTGCGTCTTCTACCTTGTTCACAAGATTTTTAGGCAATAGTCAATAGCTACCTTGACTTTTGACCCTTGACCTTGAGAATCAATAGGGTTCATCCTCTCTCCATAGGTAACATTTGTTGAAGGTTTAGTGATCATCTGATGAATGTCATTGCTTCTATCGTGTGCACATGATGTTAGTAATAGTCAATGAGTGACCTTGACCTTTGACCCATGACCTTGAAAATCAATAGAGTTCATCCTCTCTCCATGAGCAACATGTATGGAAGGTTTGACGATCCTGTGATGAATGTCGATGCAATAGTCAATAGTGACTTTGACCCTTGAAAATCAATTGGGCAACATTTTTTGGAAGGTTTGATGATCCTCCAAAACTCAGAAACGGGATATTGGAAATTTTGAAAAATCTAAATGAGGATAGCTTACCTTTATGGAGATATACACTTCCCCAATGTTTCCTTCTGATAAGTGAAAGCGTTTTTCTGGAAAACACTTTTTTTTTCATGAATAAAGTTCCATAACTCTGAAACGTAATATCGGAATTTTCAAAAATCGAAAGAGAGCTGGCCTCAATGGATATTTGCACTGCCCTTAAGTTTCATATTAACTTTTGAGTCATCGCATGAAAACTGTTCGGGGCAGACGGAAAAGCTGATTACTATATTTAGGGCTCCCATTGAGGGGCCCTAAAAATCAAATACTTGTATCTTTAGAAGGAAAATACTCAACTGAATTTCAAGTTTTTCGTGAATACTTCCTATACTTGGAAGGTGGGCAATTAATATTCAGAAATAATCAATTCAAAGTAAAATAGATGAAGAGGTATGCGTTTGTAATATCTCAATATGCCATCAGGTATCTTATATACATGTACCTCCGATTCAAATATCACGATTCTCTATATATGACTGAACATAATGACTGAATATAATATGCGACCACTTGTTACGAAGGAAATGCTTGTACGTCAGAATGTCCATAATGAGTTCTCTTGGACAGTCCAGTTTGAGAACGTCCGCGATGGACACCATCTTGTTGTCCCGGTACATGTTCGCGGCACATGACAAGTCGCATGGTTTGGCCAGGAGGTTGTACATTTTCTGTAAGCATATCCCATACAAACAGGGTGGATTGCGGCTCATCTCGAGCAACTTCCGTCTCACGTGACGGGGGGAGTCCTCCATCAATTTGATTGGATAATTCCCTTCAGCATCCTTTAGCCACAGTTGTGACGTTTCCGTGAGTAGGGACACGAACCCTAAGTAAACACACGCGATACTATGAAGCTTCAGCAAAATATATAATGGAGTCTGGCCATAAACGTCCCTTATGGAACAGTCGGTTCCTTTAGATATCAGAAGGTGAACTTTCTCACCGTTTCCGCGCACGGCGCAGTGATGGAGTGGCGTCTCTCCGCACTGTGTCTTCTCGTTTATAATTTTCGTTATCCTTGGGAATTTTCTGAACAATAATGCCATTTGTGAGGCTGACGTTCTCTCTGAGCTTGCCAAGATGTGTACTATATTACGACCAGCATTATCTCGATTATCCACATTGGCCCCAAGGCGCAGAAGTTCAGTTAGGCTGTCCAGATTCCCGTGAATGGCTGCCAACATCACCGGCGTGTTTCTGTCCTGGTCAGTCTGATCAATAGAAGCCTTCCACTTCAGCAAATGATCGATGGGGTTGACTAAGTTTCTTTGAGCACATAAATGTAACAGAGTCCTCCCCTTTATGACGCTCGGTTGATTGGGGTCCTTGGAATATTGCAGCAGTAGATCCAAAAGACGGGTGGCGATTGACAAATGTCGTCTGCGGTTTCTTACGAAGGTTCTCTGTACCTCATCTGGTTCCTCATCATCTGATGACACTCTGCTTACTGACAAGTCCGGTACCATCCAATACATCAGCAAGATCCAGGCTGGGGTCCTGTGGTCCTGGTCACCCCTGTAGAGAGGGTCGGCGCCATACTCTAGTAGCAGCTGTGTAATCTTTAGGCGTTTGTACATACAAGCGAGATGGAGAACGGGCATTCTAACAGATGGGATTTGTTCGGCATTGTCCTGGGGGGTGTTCCGAATGTGAATCGTGTTCAGATTGATGTGCTCAATGCACTTTAGTATTTTTTCCACCTCTTCTGAATCGTCACTAAGAATCAAACGATAAAAATCGTCAAATGTCGCTCGCGTTTCTTTTATGAACTTGTCATCATTTTTACTTTCTTTGTCCATGTTCGTGGCTTTACATTTGAAAAAAAAAAATGATTATTTTCAATTGTGACGTCAATTTTTGAAAGTCGCGTGAAGTTATGTCATTTGTACGATACATCTGCGGGAAAGATGAAAATGGAAAGGTTGTTATAATGTTATAAAATGGTTGTTTTTCTTTAACCCCCCCCCCCCCACACACACACACACACATGTACCACATGCACATACACACACACACACACACATGTAACACATGCACATGCGAGCTGTATATTACAAGAGAAATAGTAAAAACTTGTTAAAGTGACATATTTATTGATAAATCACATGGTTCGTCAACGATCACAAACTGCGGACAAGTATCCTATATCCACACGTATAACTTTAACTTTTATATCCACACGGATAACTTTAATCTTTTTTTTTTTTTTTCACTTAGGCCTATATATTTTTTTTTTAATTTATTTTTATTTGAATTTATTTTTTTAATCAGTTATTGTTCCAGTTGCCGGAATATTTTTCGATATGTTCTTAACAAAAATTTTATTTTCTACTAAACAGAAAAGATTTTTTAAGTTATGTTATTTCATTTTCATCACTTCTGTAAAATTCCTATACAAAATGCTAGTCTTTGACCCAACCAGAACACGGTCTAAGGGAAGTAACTCTTTTTTTAAATGAACCTTGAACCGGAAGTATTTTACAGCCTCGAAGTGACGACAACCAGCTGTCGATTGTCATTCTGTCACTAGGAGAATTTTCCCTGAAAAGGAGTATATTCTCATGTTACCCGTATAGGTGATGGAGAAATCGAAGAGTAACGATCAACCCCGCTGCCCGTGTGGATTTTGGGGGTAAGTCCGTCACAAAAGAGTCTGAATCACCACCGTGACGAAAGCTGGTGTACAAGGCTCGGGTCGCTAGGATTTTCTTGGTGTGGGTTGGGACTTGTTTGGCCAACACTTCGTCATTAAGTATAATTGTCTGTCTTAGTGAAAGGAAGGTTTAGTACAAGTTAATGAACTGAAATACTATTGGTATTTTGGTAAAAATGTTCAAACATCCGGGCTCGCGCCTTATCAATCATGTTTATCTATGATCAATCCCACGGCGATCTAGGGCTGGGTAGGTTTGCTCTGTTGCAGAGTGATTACGTGTAACGGCGGGTCGCTACACGCGAACTCTTGCTGGCGGCGAGTTTGAGGAAACATCTGAAACTGTGATATCTGAGTTGACGTACAATACTATGATACATGGTAGACAAAGTATATTTAAAGCGCGTGTCGAAGACCCGAGTTTAATTTCCTTGATTATGCAATCATTGTTTACATTTTGGAGTATTAGTTCATCTTGTACTTTAAACTGGTGGAAATTGCTCTTTATTTTAAAAACATGTAAAGTCTTTTTATTGTGTGTATTTTTCTGTATTTTAAGTCCTTGTGTGTCCTTGTTAAACGAAGGAAAGTAAGTTCCATTGGACCCCATTGAAAATAAGCACCAGTGCTTTCATGGGATATCCTTAGGTGTAAATCCATGATGCATTTGTATTTCATTTTATGTTAACTTTATAAATATGTCTAGTCTTATGATTTGCATAATATTTTACCAGGTATGGATATCTGCTTTTGAATTTATATTTCATTATTTTTGTCATTTTAATGTGCTATTAATATTACCCTGAATAAATCTATCTATTTTCCAATCAACTTCATGGTTTTCTCACTTACAGGAAGTTTTCATCTAAATTTCAGATCTTCCAGTACACTAGGACTTTGTTCACAATGCTATAAATGTAAGTATTATTACTTATTGTGATTGTCTCTTCGCGACTCAACGAGCTCACTCCAATAGAATTAGTAAGTCATGATTTGCTCTCTATCAGCAGAAAAATTGTTACTAATCCCGCAAGGTGTCCACAAATATACCACCTTCCGTAAACAAATTAAGGTGTTTGGAAAGTACATGTATCACAATTTGTTTTTAAATTTACAAACAAGCCTTAATTCTCATACCTTCATATGTTTCGTTGATGTTTATAATTGTTCTCTTTGAAAGAGAACATTTTAAACATTGCAGCTATTATGATAGCACAATATAACTGTTCATGTCGACTGCATCATATTTAAATTCTGCATTAAGCCATACCAATTTGTAATCTAGTTCTACGGACCCACTCGCTTCTATTTGTAATAAATCCAAATAATAATATCATCAAAAAATAGTGTCCGCTCGCATGTCCAAATCAAAACACTGATTGTAAAATATGAAGCTCATATGTGGTTAACAAATGATATCTGATGATTTTAGACTTAATAATGCAAGCGCTCGCTGTATAAAATCATAAATCTCCAGCTTCACATTTTTTGATTGAAAATCCGAAGAACTATTTTACAAATTGGTGTGGCCTTAAATGAAGATGCGGATTTTATACTTAAGAGTTGTATTGCAAGATGTTTTAATTAATTAAGGGTCTTCGCTTGCACCAACGGTAGCACCGTCAACATATTAGATTAAGTTATAAACAAAATAAGAATTAATAAGTTAATTTTACAAGTACTTGAAGTAGCGCTTATCACACCTAATCGGTGGATGTGAATTTGCAGTTTTTCTTTTTCCTACACTAATGTAAATTAAAGGTTTTATTTAATATAATAGAATATACCTAGAGGATATACAAGTGAGACAGGACTTTCTGATATTTTCATGAGTGTGAAGCTTGAGTGAAAATATGAAAAATCCAGTCTTATGAGTGCAATAAACGACAACAAAAACATTGTCAATGAATTTTCTGTTTAAATATTACATTATTGGCAGTTTTTCCACACAATTTTTAGCTGTTCCAACCCTGTATAAACTCTAACATATAAATTTTATAGAAATCGCATAGAGTGTCATTTGATGTGACGCAATGTCATGCGGTGCAGGATGTGACACGTTTTATATGCAGATATATGCAGATCAAACAATCTGAAAATTAAAATAAATTTGAGTATTCAAATAAGAATTGAAGGCACATTGTGCATAAATATTGCGGCAAATAGTATTGACTGTTGTTATATTTTTACACTGTGAAAACACTTGTTATTTTTACACTGTGAAAATATAAATTTTTATTCAATGGATTTCAGTATTCAGTATTTCACTGTTAAAAATGTAATAAAGGATCTGCATAGGGTTTAGACTGCAGATAGCATTAGATATATTTCCTTTCATGTATGTTTTTTTCTTTCTTTTTGCATACATATTTAGAAAGTGCCATGCACGCTCTATATTTCCTCCTGCACCCATATGTATAAATCACGTCAGAAATTGATTATAAAAAACAGAATGCCTTTGTTTCCTGTTTCAGCACACATAGAGAAAACCAATGATGCCCTACAAAGCACACCAGATCACCTCATTTCTCCAGGTTTGTAATCCAGGAACAGGGCTACTTACAACATATCTACTTTCTAAAGAAAACGGTCCTCTGAAGTTGTATAAGTTATAGCAATATACACTGCCCTTGAAAATCAACAAGACACTTTTAGGTTTGTTTATTTAAACTAAGTATGATGTATACAGTATATTTAAAGCTACTCAATGTGTGGTGCTTGTATCTGTTGAAAAATTTCTTAAGTATGTTTTTTAAAATTATCCAGAAATTTATATAAAGTATGTTGATGTTTACATAACTTGTCCATGGTACAAATTAGTGGTATACCTCTGTAAATGCAGGCATTATTTTCCTTATGTTCTTAGGACTGTTAACTGGAACCTTTATCAAACTTTTTTAACAACATGAAAAATTTAAATGCTGCTAAAGGGTTTTTGTAACATTGATTATGATTTTTTATTTATTTTTTAAAATATATATCTTATATTTTGGTAATGAATTGAAGATAGACCTTGAAAGGTTTAACAAATTAGTGTAGAAATTTATAATACAGAAGGTTTTCTTGTTTAGAAACTGCAAGGCAAATGAAACAAAGTGGTCACAGTCATATGGAGGGTGCAAAACAAACCAGCCATAGCATCAGTTTGGAGGGAGGCAAAAGCAGCAGCAGTACTCTTAGTGACGGCCAATCACAGCCGAGTTCTTCCAAACAATTAACTTGTGAGAGTGTAAAAGACTTGAGTGTTTCTAATGAAGCAAAGGATTCTGAACAAAGTCCTGAAAACCCAGCCCCTAAAACAGAATCAGCCCCATCCCCGTCTTCCTGTTCACCAGCTCCAGAAACACCCGAGAAAAGAGGAGTCAAACGGTAGGTTTCCAGTAATGCCAACAATACCTGTAGACCTAATCATTACTGATGATACAGAGAGTCTTCGCTTTTTGCGGTGTTGTTAATTCACTTAAATTCAAAATATGCTACATGTATGATACAAATTTTTGTTAGTCTTTTTTTTTTTTTTTTTTTTGCATTTTGAATTACAATATCATTATTGTTTGCGCACAATGCAAAAAGAAAAGATTTAAACTGTAAATATAAGAAAGAGACAGTTAGTGAGAGATTGTTTAGGACCTGCAGAGGACGGAAATTTGGCCCCATTCTCAATTATGAAAAACAGGTGTTTTTCCCAAAAAGACAACTTTGGATGATGAGAAACAAAATGTCACTGATTTCCTCAATATGAATGGCCAGGCCGTTGATATCAAATGTTTAAAAATCTCTGGTTACAGAGATTATTTTTAGGGTCTGTCAGGGGCCGAAATAAGGCCCCATTCCAAATGCCAAAAAGCAGTATTATACCCAATTTTTTGCTTTTAGAATTCCCAAAGCATAGACAATAAATCAAAATGGGGTACATTAGTAATCAATAATCTCCTTCACAGGTCCAATAAATTTCAATTTTTGCAACAAATTGAGAAGCAATAATAAATGCAATGGTTTGGTTTTCATTCTATACTTATCTATTAGTTATGTTTTTCCCAATTTCAAGCAAATGTCACTAATATTTCCCAATTGGAAAGGCCCTGGCCCCTGATATTAAGACCTTAAAAAATCCCTGGGTTGTGCTTGTATTCTTGACATAATGTCTATAATTTGTTTGTATACAACTTTCCAGTGATATATCAGAAGTTGACATAGAATCCGAGACCCCCGAGTCAACACCAGAAAAAGGACAGAAAAACAGGAAACGATGTTATCAATGTAAATGTAAACTGGAGCTGGCCCAGCGACAGATTGGCAGATGTAAATGTGGTCAGTACATCGAAATCATTATATACTAGGTCATTTTAGTGAAATAGTGTTATCAGAATTAGTGCATAAGAAAGCAGAATTCTTATTTAGTGTATTGACTCGGGTTCATTATACTGCGTACTGAAAAAGGACAAAGTTCACATAGGGGTGTATTTGGACCCTATGAATTTTCAAAATAATCGGATTTGATGTGCACTGGAAGAATGGACCTATGGTATAGATTAACAGTTTTTTCATGCCTGCACTCAATGTTTTGTTGAAGAAAGCTGCATAAAATTTTTAAAGTAACCATTTTGTGTATACATATATAAAAAGGATTAGATCCCCCTGGTATATAGTATTAATCATTGTGTTTGTTAATTACTTGATGAAACAAAACAGAATTATTGGCTTTGAAATTGATGTTTGTTTTATTTCTGTTCTTCATGCTCATGTTTGGACAACCGTTTCAATCTCTAAAAAATTTGTAATTTCTCTGCAACAAATAGAATAAACTAGTTTTCTTCTTCAATATCAAAAATAGAATTATGTCTAATTTGGATACACATAATGACAGTAATTGACTCTGGCGTCCCATGTTACAGATTTTGTTTTCTGCTCTCTGCATCGACTGCCAGAACTTCACAACTGTGATTTCGATCACAAAGAGGACGGTCGGCGAGAAGCCAGAGAAAAAATGGTGAAACCTACAAGACACTTAGGGACCTCATTCCAGCGTCTCGACCCTGATTCCTGAAGGCCCCGCCCACTTCCGGCAATTACCAATGAGTTGTTTATGTTTGAATTTGGATCCATGGGCTGCCATGACATCCTTAGGCTTTGATTTAAACAAATATGCAAACAGATATTGATAAAAAAAAGACTTTCATAAATCTAAAGAAAGTTAATAAGGTAATGTATGGCCAGTTTTCTGCGGGGAATATGTGTGTTGCTAAGTAGACTTCATTGCAAATTGAGCAATAATAGAACGGTTTATGTGAGAAACTGCTCTCTGTATTGAGGAATTATTTACACATTTTTTATACATAGTGCTGCCAATGTTATGTCGTTCTTCTCTTACACATGTTACAAGAAATATATCCAACTGTTTAAGGACTTGCAGTTTTAAACCGTGCTGATATTTCTGTTTTACTGCATTATCCAGTTAATATCCTTTAGTTAAACCCCATAAAGAAATATCAGTGTTGCTGTTTATCTGAAATGGAACCCAGATGCTGATGATGAAGCCATTCTGTGTATGATCCTGTAACCTGCAAGTTATTGGGATACAGATTGATATGTTATATCATCATACAGTAACACTCATATATATAGTGCACCTCACTATAGTGACTATCTGCCAGTAACAGAGTTACCCAAGATTACACCATGCTACACACTGATGACAAAGTCAATAAATACAGCGAGTTTAAGGAAATAGCACAGATCTTGACCCCCATGTAACAAGATTTTTTTTTAATACACTCACACACCTCTTTTTGTGTAATAATAGATTATGATACTTTTTGTAAATATGTGACTTTTCCAGTCAATCCGTTTCAGGTACCCGTGATTAATCCTCCCCCCCCCAGGTTCACTAGGACTATTGTTTGCAGTATTTAAAATCCATTCATTTCATTACATATGTGTGAGGTATCAGTTATTTTTTTTCCCCCATGAATTGTAATAGTATGTTTGGAATGCCAATGTTTTAAAAGTTCAACAATATCTTATAATGTAGTTTTATAAGCAACTGTTCTCTGTGTACGTATGTCAGGGCTGAAAGGCTGAGGTCAAATGAAATGCTGGACAAAACAAAGTCAGTGATTGTACCTGTCATCCTTTTCATGATTCTGCACTGTTTTCTGCTAGCAGGCAAAGAGTAGGAATGAAATTCATCAGCTCAAGTTTCTTGTGAGTCATTTTGTGTACATTGTAGATTTTGTTTATTTCTACATATCATATTGTACACAGACACCAACGTAATTTCATTTACAGGTTTATATTATTATCTTGAATAATTCCCAAGCAATATATTCCTTGTCAATCTTTAAAAAGTTTATTTACCTCTGTAGATTTTCTCAGCAAGAGATATTTATCCTTTAGAGAACCACCCCTTTGTTGGAAGTCTGGATCAGCAAATGATAAGACTACAAGTTAATTGGATTTTATTACATAGCACTGCACCAAATGCAGTGCTGCTCTTCGCTTCATTTTTGGGACGTGTTCTATTTCCAGACTTCCAGGAGGGGGAGATAACCGAGTAATGTTGTACATCATGAGTTGTTTGTGAGTTAGAAGAGATTTAAATGTGTGCATGTGTGATTTCAGTCTTTGAGTACAAGATATGTCATTAAAGATAAACTTTATACAATAGATAGTTTTGGCATTGTTTTCTTTCTTACTTCATGTTTGTAATCAGCAGTCTTTGCTATTGACATGATTGAGCCAAATCACCAAAACAATTTATATCGTAGTGGTCAGCCAGGTTCGATCTCCGTTGTCAAGATAGCTCAGTTGGTGAGCACCTGACTAGAGATTCAGGGGGCCTGGGTTCGAATCCTTGTCTGATCCGTTGCTATTTATCCCTTCCTGTTGCATTTGGTGCCGTGACCAGGATTGTGTGCTTTCAAAGAGGAAGATCCTTTAAGGAAGGAGGAGTGTAGCAGTTAGCCGGGTTCGATCTCCGGTGGCCATATGGCTCAGTTGGTAGAGCACCTGACTGGAGGTTCAGGGGACCCGGGTTCGAATCCCTGTCTTATCCATTGCATTTTCTTCCTTCCCGTTACAATAGTATGCCCAACATCCGTAAGAGGGAAATATTCGTAGGTTTTATCTTTGGCGAAATTTAAACCATCGTGAAATACCTAATGATAAAAATCCCTTTATAAGGATCGAAAAGACTGGAAACTTGAAACAACGAACCCTCATGACAACAAGAGGCCCATGGGCCACATCGCTCACCTGAGTGACCTTGGCCCTGGCTCAGCGGTGGTGATTTTAAAAAGAATTTTCTTCAAGTTTCCTTAAAACTGACCCAGCGGTTCTGGAGAAGAACATTTTGTGCAAAACTTTGATCCCTTATTGTGGCCGCACCCTACCCCTGGGAGGTATTCTATATCAGGAAGCTTTTAGGTAACTATTGTTTCGTTTGGCCCAATGGTTCTTGAGAAGTTGATTTTTTAAAAAGATTTTCCATATATATTCAAAGGTAAAACTTTGATCCCCTATTGTTGCCCCACTGTACCCCCGGGGGTCATGGTCCTCCCACGAGCGACTATCCGTATAGTGAGATGTTTTATTTTAATCAGACTGGGAATTAACCAATTTCATCGGCAATCATTATTGTCCTTGATATACTTCAGTCTTTGCAAAAATCTACTAGCCCGCGATGCCAGAGGCTATTAAATTTCCCAATGGGCTAGTAAATTCCGAATATGCACTGGTCCAACGGGCTAGTAAAAAATAACACCTATAAATGTTTAGAAACCTTTGGAGATCGAAGTCTTTAAACTGCTTCAGTCAGTGACTATTTTAGTCATATCAATGGTGGCTAAGTAAAAATAATCACTTTTTGAAAAAATTACACTGGAAGCAAAGTTGGGATAGTAGAATTTTACTGTGTTACGTTCAAATTTTTGCTGACTATTAGAAATTCCTTATGTGAGCATTGTAAACAGTAAAAACGGAAATCTAAAATTTGAACACTTCTAGCTCAAAATGTGTCCATGCCCCTTAAAGTATTTTACCCTCGATATCTCGAATATTTTTCTCAGTCCCATTGAGTTCGGGATAACGAGGTTTGACTTTACTAGGTTAGTGAAGACGAGCCATAATGTCACGGCCACATATCCTGGGGTGAAGAGGTTTCAAATTTCACATCCCTTTCCAATGATGATAGTCAATATTTAACAAGCAAGCGAGGTGCTTAAGGTAGCTCATTACACCAAAATTTTAATTAATGATTCGTTTAAGCACCTTTCAAGAAGCAGTTTCGCCATCGAAAAAGTAATACAAGCTCTCAATTATTTTTTATGATTTTCCCCAGAATAATGAAAAAGTTATCTTTGCAAAAAGAGATTCTAGAGTCCAAATTTTGCGTGTGATTTGATGGATATATGAATGTTTAATAAAACATGTTCTAAAAGACTCAGATATACAATCCGGTTTTTTAAAAATAAAAATATTATTAATATTGAAAATATTATTTTTGATATTTTTTAAATCTATGTATGGAATCTTTAAAAACATGTCAATTAGAAAAAGGAATATGTCGGAGAAATATATTTAAAAAGAAATCGAAATGAAATAGCCAAAATTTAGAAATATTGCGATTTTTCAAATTTGAACCAAGCCCAATCGATATTACACAAAAAAGTCAGAGAGAGCATTATAATAAGAAAATCACACTCCCTTGATGTAAAATGGTTCACACATTAAATGCTTTTATAAAGGAAAGTAAATTCTTGATGAAATGTCCATACAATTACCAGTAATATGATTATTTCAGTATTTTCTATCAATTTCGATCGGCGGGATCGGTACTTTTTCTTTCGCTGTGAATAAATTTGAAATATAGGATATATCTGAAATAAGACATTTCACTCTCATTCGTTTTAAAGAATACTTGTCTAACATGTCTTTCTTTTAACTAATCTGTGTTTTGAAGATTTTATTCATAGATTAAGAAATGTCAACAAATAGCGTTATCAATATTCGTAATAATTTTTTTCTCTAAAAAATCATAACTTCTATCGGGGTCTTTTTGGCTATTTATTAGATATTCATATCATGCACCAAACACAGCGAAGTTTGGGATACTAGAACCTCTTATTTGCAAAGAAAAAACATTTTTTCATTATTCCGGGAAAAATCAGCAAAAAATTCATATAAAAAAATTGAGAGCTTGTATAACTTTTTCGTCGGTGAAACCATGCTTCTTGAAAGGTGCTTAAAATGAATCATGAAATAAAATATTGATGTATGAGCCTCCTTAAAATATTGTGAATAAAATTTCTTATATTATAACATGGAGTTTCTTCAAACCAGGTCCAAAGAAGGAGTATTAACGAGGCTCTGTATTTCACTCAAAAAGAGATGATTTGGTCTTAATAAACTAAATTGAGTGTGAGTATTCGAACTCCATGTATGTAGATCAAATTTGGTTCACATGATGACCACCAGAGCCACTAGTGTTAAATGTTGCACGTAAATACTGGACAATTCTATCAAAATCTCGCAGAACCACAGGGGTATATTTTGTAAAATATGCCAGCATTCTTAAGTATTGTAGATTAAAGTTGTTCTCACCATGGCCCTTAAAGCAATAGTTTAGGGCTGAATAAAGTGCATCTGCTCAGGCAAACATGGGCCATGAACCTCTTGGTTTACACTGGAGACTTATTCCACATTTTACTGGCCCGGAGGATTAATTTCACCGACATAGTAGACTGGAGGCCTAATCTACTCTTGTATGTAGATTGTGTAATAGAGCAACATATATCGATCATATTATTTTACTGTTTCACCTTAGATACTCTTTATTTTGATCCGGTTGGTTAAATTCCTTAAAGCTTTGTGATCTTTCATTTCTATTGGCGAGATGTTAGCTGTGATTTGATTGGCTACAACATCTGTATATTATACTTGAACACTCTGATGATTAGTGATGTCGGTGGCAAAGTTCGGAAGAACTGGACTTCTCCCCTACCTCTTCTAGGTTAGTCTAAATTCTTTCTCCTATATTAGGTCAAGGTTGAAATTCTTCTCTTAGATATTGAACAAGTATTCGATATCATTTTCATTACTTGTCATTAGCGTCAAAGTCCACTACCCTTTTTCTCATATTTATAGGATATTGAATACACTCCTCCTTGTAGGCAGTTGTTATTATTTATGAAACTTAACTGTCTTGTGTGATTCATGATGAATTGAGGCACCGGAACCTTGTATCCAAATGAACTGGTTTTAAAATGGGAGTTGGATAGATAGATCTCCTATTACAATTGTCATGAAATCTATGCCTATCAGTGAAACAGAACTGACATAAATCATCAACCATTTTCTTCCTGAACCAAAGTAAAGATTAATCATCACTAATGAAAACAATGACGGCTAAAACAACTCAATTTATTGTTAGATACAGTCGGTATGAATTACTAGAGGTTACCATACGTCTAACTGTTCACTAAGTCTAGCACAACATTGTATAGTATGGAAATTAAAGGAAATAATGGATACTCTATCAAGACATCAGAAAATAATGAACCCTTTCATTCTTAAAAAACATGAGCAAATGGTAATTTCGTTCATTCTATATGTAAAAGCCACATGTTGACAATAAGCAGTATGTGTTTCTCAAAAGTTCTTCATTTCTCTCAAATATCTAGGGAGTTCCACTTCAAATATAAGCACTGCTTTAGCTGAAAGGAAAAGACACATCTGGTGTGTGATTATACATTTAAGGTAGCCCACTACACTACAAACTTATGCTCTTTAAAAACACAACGTCACAAGATGGCGATTTAATAGTTTGTGAAATAGCTTGTTTCGATCAATATGAACGTATAACTTTATAGCTCAGTAGGTAAAGGCATTGGATTGGTAATCCGCAGGTCCCGAGTTCGAAATCCGCCAGGAACTTTTGTTTATATTTACTGCGAGAATGTTTTTGAAAATCATGTTTTTTGTATTCATTTCATATTTTCCACCCTTTCACATGTACAAGGTGACTCTCGATAACTCGAAGTTCAAGGACCAAGACAACTTCGAAGAGATCGAGAGTTCGAGAGATCGAAAGTCGCTTAATCCGGAAATTGAATGTCCGACCATTACGGTTCAGATATTACCGTACCGGAATGTTTATCACGACATCTATACGTTTTTTTCTTTCTTATTCCTCAGGTAATATTGACTAAAAACTCTTATCGTGCATAAATAAAATAAAAAATACATGTATTTGAAAAGTTTCATATATTTATTTGTTCTCTTTTAGTGCTGAGATAAACGTGTATTTACAAAACATGTTTCACAAAACATTTTCTCAAAATCTAGGCCTACTCTTGCATGGTCTCGGCAAAACAATCATAAATTTTAATTCATACACGTAGTCGATTATACTCAGAGACCTATGCAACGCATTGCTTCAGGTGAGAAGTGATAATTGACCAATTAAACTATCAAATCGTTACCGTGTTCCACCCTATCAAAGCAGCCGGGCGGCGTGTCCCTTTGTAAACTTTTTAATTGCCTTCGCCACCGCACCCCTCGGGCGTCCAGGAAGTCCAAGCGGAAATAATAAACACCTTTGTTTGATGTTTTGTATACTCTACGACCACTTCGGAGAATCGAGAGTGAAAACAATGAAAAATGTTTTACGGGACCCAAATTCACTTCGAGGACGATCGAACGTCGAGAGATCGAGAGTAAATTGCTTACTTATATAGAGAAAAAAATCGGGACCGGGACTTCACTTCGAGAGATCGAGACTTCGAGAGATCGAAGTTCGAGTTACTCGAGAGTCACCTGTTATAATTATTATTATCGTCATATCTTTCATAATTAATCATTATCGCCGCTGTTTTGGAGAAAACATTTCCCAGATGTAGTGGGCCACCTTAAACATGGATTTACTGTGGGATAATAAGATTTCATGTATTTACTCCCAATCCCTTGAATTTCAAACCACAATAAAATACTCAATTCTATTGATGCAACTGTTTTGTAATATAAATAGTATTTTGATTGGCTAATGCACTGAGATTTGAGACGGTTAAATGAGCATTAACAAGATGGAAAGCTTTCAATTGTGATGTCATAATAGTGTGACACAAAATTGCAGCAAAAACAACGTCAAGCATAAACATTTCGTAATTTCATAAACTTGATAAAATAAGACGTAAACATCAAGTAAAACTGCATTAGAATGGGAATAACTACCTTCTCGTTTGTGATTTGTGACCGTTAATGCTGATTTAACAGTGAAAACATCTATTTTACTGGCTCCGCTCACGCATCGCCGGTAAAACTCAGTCCGCAACCATTATATCAGCATTAACAATCGGAAATCACAAATGAGAAGGTATATATGATGCTTCAAAGTATTTCATGAAATTTCACCCCTAATAAAATCTGGACATGCCATATAATAACATTGGCCACTACAAATTTAGATAATTTCTAACTTACCAGGTATCTTAGGGGGAGCTCCACGATCACCATAGCCCATATCAGGGGGGATAACTAGCTTCCTCTTCTCTCCTTCACACATTCTACAATTCAATATTATTGGATTTATTTGTAAACATCATTTTCCAGTGAATCTGACATTTGAAATAAGCAGCATACAGGTATAATGTTTTGCAGTCTGTGAATAAGATTTCTTGAATTTCTGAATCCAACATCACACACCATCTGGATTCCGATAACTTCTATAAATGTCTGCCCTTTTTACCTACTGGCTCTGATCCTGACATCCAGAGTGAACGTACCCTAAAAGTCCCTGATCCTGACATCCAGAGTGAACTTACCCTAAAAGTCCCTGATCCCACCCCTTGATCACTTGTCCTGACCCCAGAGTGAACTTGAATGGTTCATTTCTGTCCAAGCTGCTGTCAAATTTACTTCCATCTTCCAGCGTTCCCTACATAAGTATCAAGTTGTTAATAAATTAATACCAATTCTAGATATTTTTATGACATTTAGATGAACTGATGTTTAGACCAAAAAAAAATAAAAAATAGGCGTGTTTCCGATTACCCGACCGACCCTAAAATTTTCTCCAGACCTTAATTTTTTTAAATCAATTTCAGTCCTTATTCCCGTACACTTCGTTTTTCGATCTCTAATAAGTTCGGGCTCGATATTCAAATTTCCAAAATGGCATCCTTCATGCTTTCCAAAGACAGACTCGTGTATGAAACACTTTTAAATCAGTTGTCAAAACGTAATTTTTTTGCTTTATTTCATTTTTCATTTTTTTTCATATTTAATCCCATACTGAACACTTGATATCACATATCAGTACACACAAACATATTCGTTATGAATACACTTTGTTCCTGGCGAGGCAAATATTTACTGAATAAAAAATAAAAGCAAAAAGAAAATTTTTTCCGACCCTACATTATTTTGGAGATGTAATCG
>CAJDSM010015186.1:0-18342 GCA_903981925.1 Ostrea lurida
TTTCTCTGCATGCATTGAGCATACATGATTATTATGAGTAAAGATCACATAAAATCTAAACTTTCTTACAGGAAAGAGGCTTATAACAATTTTTAATCTTTATAGACTGTCCCACGGCCTTGCCGAATTAATGGCCCCCTGATTTTATCTTTACAGACTGTCCTAAGGCCTTGCCGATTTCTCTGCCGGTAATTAGTGGCCCCCTGACGTGTAACCTCGGCTCGTCATGTTCAGAGCTGACCTGTTGTGTGTACACAGAACCTCTGGCCAAACACGTGACCACTTTCCTTAAGTTGGACTTCTGTCATGACAAGTTGACTGTTGGTATAGAGAAGTTTTCACGAGAAATCAGACTGAGTACCTACCAGTCCTGGGGTTGGTATTATATTACATCATTTGTAAAAAGTGTATACAAAGTGAATTGTTTCTTCTGACTATATTGCATCATCTATGATTTCTGAATTACCATGGTTACAGGTCAGCAGCAGACATTGGACTTCAGTGGGATTTTCCAAGTGAAGTAAGCTGCACAATTCCTACTTACTAAATCTACATGTCTCCTTTGTACTTCCAAATTTTTCATTTTGTGATTATAAAATTGTTCTTTTTTCAAATTGCACACTACATTTGTTTTAGTTTCACTCTGGAGGACTTTTCCAACTCTAACATGTATCTGGTGAGCTATACGATCGGCGTGTGCTGGCAGGGTGCCAGTAACTGCGAGGGCTATGCAGTTCTAACAAACATATTGCTGACCAAGTCTACCGCAGCATGTAACTGGAAGGGAGATTTTGTGGATCCAAGTACGTCCACCAGGATATTCTTTGAAAACATGACATTTTATACTTATAGGTTATAGACTTTGTGAAAATATGAACGATCCTGTTTATTTGTGCGCGTAACGGACGCGCTTTTGCTCGGTCTCGTGTACCACGCCAAAAACTAGGGTCGTCATATTTTCCATACAAAGTCTATAACCTGTTTTATTACATTATACTTAGTTTAACAGACTAAAAGCTGAAAAAACACGAAAAAATTTGAAACTTAAAAGTTTTGTTGACTTTTCAACAGTAACGTCAAGAAACGTGCTCTATTGTGACGTCACAATCAATTTTCCAATTTTGTTCATTTATATGACGTCAGCTTGTGGGCCGAAAAGTTTCCGGGCATATATCGTGTGATATTAGCCCGCAAACTTCTAAAGGATAAAGAGGAGATGAAATTGAAAGTATATAATAATAAACTATACATACTTCTCACAAATGTATTCATACAAAATATATGTTTTAGGGCCCCGGTCTTTCAATTTTTTTTATTGCAATAAGCTGTAGCCCTGTGAGTTAATTATTTACATTGTACATATGGTGAACGGTCAGTGCTCAACAACACCAGAACTTTGACAGCAAAGTCATACTTTAGTCCATATAAATTATATGTACTACTACAGTTCACAATTCATATTGGATTAACAAATTGGAGCCTGATTAAGTTGATCATTCTGTTTACTGATGTGAAACATTGATTATAGAACTATTTTCCTGATGATACTGTGAATTTGTATCCTAACATTGAACTATTTTCCTGATGCTGCTGTGAATTTGTAGCCTTCACCTTGACTGGTTGGCAGACGACTAACTCCCACACAGACAGTACCCCGCTAACGGCCCAGGTGTTACAGGACCTGCTGAAGTACCTACAGATGTCTCGGTACAAGGAGGACGACTGTGACACGACGAGTCAGCCGTACGTCCCAGACAACGGCAGCGGCTGGAACACAAGTAATAAATTTTAAGTTTGTAAATTCATGATTGTGCTACCACATGCATATGAATGTTCCTCTTGACACATGTACAGGCGTAGAAGCATTCATTTATATATTACGTCACCTAATTATAAACTGAACTTACCAAAGAGAAAGATATATATTCCTCTTATTTTTATAGTATCTACAAGTTAAGTTGATATATGGATGATGCTGATGACTAATATGATTAAGTTAATTTTTAGCTTGCCCGTACAACACGAGCCTGTCTACACTGTTAGTATTTGTAATACTGATGGCTGAGTTTATTTTTAGCTTGCCCGTACAACATGAGCCTCTCTACGCTGCCCTCGACCACTTCCTGTCACCTGACAGACACATGCACCGGTCTGGAGTGTTGTGTGTCCAGTACCAAACTTGGCCGGAAGTTCAGAGTTACAATGGAGGTGGACCCGTGCACATCAAAGGTGTCTGTGGGAATCGACAAATGGAAGTTTTCTGATATCTCACAACTTACGATATCGGAGTTGACTACAGGTGTGATGCGGGAAGTTAAATATGTAACATGATATATATATGTATGTGGGACAAAAACCAAATACCTCCCATTATGTGATTGGAATTTTCATTTCCAAATGATATAATACCATGTAAAGGCAAAAATGTATATAAGTAATATGAATAAGGTGCTGAATTTTTGTTTTGGACATTTTAACTTTGCATAATAATTGCTATTGTTCAAATGCCAAAAAATATATAATTTTTAACTTTTTTATCTATTGGATGGGTTTAATTTTCTTTCAGAGATGACAAAGAGCGTGTGGCTGCAAGGGGTCGTGAGAATGGAGTATGTATAGCATTGTATTTACTAACATGGATTAATGCTCTGCCAACAAACACGTTCCAGCTTTAATAAAGAAAATCAATCAACATGTTCTAATATATTCTATATTTTCAGTTTTGTCATTGAGAACCTTTGGAGTGCCAATAAATATTTCGTCAACCTGAAGATCAGTATCTGCCTGTCTAATGCTGGAGCCTGTGAGATTGATAACTTAGCCATATTAGAGAACGCCCTTCTGCCAAAGAAACAGTGCAACTTTGTGTCCCAACTCCCTTCAGGTAAAGTGGGTTCTAATACATTGCTGCCAGTTCACCTCTCCCTCCTTCAGTTTAAGGTGACATTTAAATTTCTTGTAATTTTCACCCAATTGTTGGAGGTATTCAAAATATACATGAACTTTATTACATGTGAGATTTTGTAATTATTGTCAAGATATTAATTAATTTGTTCCCATTTGAATTCATTTTACATGTAGGTATTACTGTTGAATTCAGNTGTTGGAGGTATTCAAAATATACATGAACTTAATTACATGTAAGATTTTGTAATTATTGTCAAGATATCAATTAATTTGTTACCATTTGAATTCATTTTACATGTATGTATCACTGTTGAATTCAAAATGAGTTTTAAAATATGATTGTGTTTTGCAGGGTTTTCACTTTCCTCTTGGACAGCAAGTCGGGGTTTCAGTGCAGGAGACAGTCTGCCTGCCCACACGTCTGCTAAGATCCAAGATTACCTCGGAATTCCGCAGTATAGACTGAACACCAGCTGCAGCAGAAGTCTGGCTCCATACTCCCCTACCTATATTGGATGGGTCGAATGTAGGTCATCCTCAACATTCTCAAATTGATCTTCGAAATCATTTGAAACTATTCACTTTATCACACAGTTTGTCATTAATTTAAAAGAGCAACTACCTCATCAGATTGGTTGCTCATGGCATTATGGAAATTTTGGTATGATTTGTGGTTTATCAAATTGTTTTCTTCTTGAATACAGTGAACAGCAATTGTCGAATTTTCGGTCTCCCCTACAACCTGGATCTACTGACGTATTGTGTTGTGGAATCAAGTTGTACAAAGATTGTTTGCTGTACTGACGATTCGGAATTTCAGTCCACCATTACCTGGTCTATTGACATAGACTCTTGTCACCACCGGCTGAAAGTCAACATCGAGGCTCTGAAAACGGAAATCTCCCTGCTTAACTACAAGTTTGGTAAGGACCAGAAGTATCGATATACTGTATAAATGGTTATTTACGCATGGGGGAAATTTATACTGATTACATGATCACATAATATTATAAAGCATGTAAATTTTCCCATGTGTATAGGTATGAATATGTTATGTACTATATATTGTATTCAGTTACAACATATTTTCCCCCATGTGTTATTTACATGGAAAAACATGTATTTAACCCCCAGTGTAGAGAACCACCTTTACAGTACAGAAAATACTTCCAAACTTTGCTCTCTTTTAACAAAAATTGTATTTTGGTTACTCTGTCATGATTTATTGACTTTTCTGTTTCAGGGGAGCTGGATGGATTTAATCTAGCAGGAGTTTATCAACTCAGGTGAGTAATTCATCTATAAANTTACATGGAAAAACATGTATTTAACCCCCAGCGTAGAGAACCACATTTACGGTACAGAAAATACTTCCAAACTTGGCTCTCTTTTAACAAAAATTGTGTTTTGATTACTCTGTCATAATTTATTGACTGTTCTGTTTCAGGGGAGCTGGATGCATTTAATCTAGCAGGAGTTTATCAACTCAGGTGAGTAATTCATCTATAAAGAGGGTGTAGAGAATTAAACGGAAGCTAATTTATCTATATTAGGGTGTAGAGAATTAAACGGAAGCTAATTTATCTATATTAGGGGTAGAGAATTAAACGGAAGCTAAAGGTGTTTAGAAATGTTCGCGGTTAAGCATTCTCCTCTTTCCTGTGGTGAATGTATCTGATAAACAATTGTTTTTGTAGCTATGTAATCCATGACCTGAGTAGCGAGTCACATTACCTAGTCAGTGTCAATGTCAGCGTCTGTTACGAACCAAACAATTGCTCCTTGTCCGAGGTCATCCTCAAAGATGTCATGTTTCCCAAAACAGCCTGTAACTTCAAGAGCACTGACTTCAAGATTCCAGGTATACTCCAATGATGGCTGCAGGCCTGTATAAACTTTTCATTGTGAAAAAGATTGTATTTAGAATGATTGACTCTATAGAAAATGTCATATATTATCATAAATTGCTTTTGCATCATTAGTAATTCTTTCTGTGACAGAAATGCATACAAATGTAGTGNATCATAAATTGCTTTTGCATCATTAGTAATTTTTTCTGTGATAGAAATGCGTACAAATGTAGTACAGTGTGTTAATTTTTGTAATGTTTTACACTGTAGGTTTTGAGTTGTCCACCTGGAGCACGAGCCGTGGCTATTCCCTTGGGTCTGCTCTACCAGATCATGGAACGTTGAGGTTGTTAAAGGATCTGGGGCTAGCTATGTACATGAAAGATACATCCTGTAGTCCAGCGGACGATATCTACGTCAACAGCTCTCTGTCTGATGGCTGGAATAATGGTGGGTGAATGATTTAAAGAATACATTGAGTAATCATTTCCAATATCCATTTAGTACATATATATGTACATGTAACTTGGATGCTGTCAGGAATTTTTGGAAAATTGTTTTTCAATAATTGGCTGTGAAGTTTGTGCTGTAAAACAAGAATATTTAGCGCACTATCTATTTTAGCGCCTTTAGCACAGACATACGATTGCGCTAAATTAAGTTGTGCGCTAAAAGGTTTTCTTTGCTGATTGCGCTAAAATATGTTGGCACCAAAAACATTCTCATTTTACAGTATTTTCATACACCTTTGCGGTTTTCAATATTTTTAGCTATAATAATTCTGAATTACAGCCTGTACTATGCCTATATCCACGAGTGCCCTGTCCTCGGGCATTGTGTGCCACATCCCCTCCACCTGTACCACAGTACAGTGCTGTGTGGACTCTACCTCCACACTGGGGCGCTCCTTCACCACCGTCCTAGATCTCGACCCCTGTAGTCACCAACTCACGATAAGCATCGAGAACTTTGAAATGAAGATATCCCTGTATGACTTTGAATTTGGTAAGTATTGCACGGAGCAAATATCTGAAGTTTTTCATAGATTGCATTTTATAAATGCATTATGATAGATTGTAAGGTAGTAGTGCATTTTAATTGACTTTGCATGATAATAGATAGTACATCATAGTAAAATATTCATTATGATAGAAGGTACTTTATGACACGGTTACTTATAGTGTTACATAATACTCACATTTGTTATTTCAGCAACGGAACACTTCTATTATTTGAACCACGTGGTCAGAATGAAGTAAGTTTTTTTTTTAAATTAACTAGTTGTAGAATTTTTTTTTGCTTAAATCATATATTTCTATTCTGCCATTTTTTGTTGATGATAGATAATGTAAACATGATGATACTAAGGTAATTTGTAAAATTTGCATTCCACTGAACACATATTTTTCAAATTTGATGAAAATGCATGTCCTTTCATGTTAAAGAACTATTGAGAATCCTGTGATTGTACTCACAATGTGATGTTTGATGTATATTTTTCCTCTCTTTAGATATGCAGTGTACGACTTGACAATGTGACCTTTGATGTATATTTTTCCTCTCTTTAGGTATGCAGTATACGACTTGACAGCAGACAGGAAGTATTTGGTGGACTTGAGTATAGCCCTATGCTTCAGCACGGCGGGGGCATGTACGCTGGACACGGTGGTCTTCCAGCACGTTGTGCTGCCCAAGAGATTCTGTCACCTCTACGCCGGCTACACAAAAACCAGTGAGTGCTTTAGTTCATCTCCTTGTAACTTCCTTCACATAAGAACAAAATGCTGGTAGTTAAATATATTTACTAACTGGATAGTTCGCTGACCATTTGGTCATGGTCGATGGACTTTTGAAATGTCTAAAATATATATCTTCATTACAAGTTTTCTGTTTTTAGATTTCTCATTGACTGAGTGGAAGACGGAGAAGGGGGCAACATCTGCCTTGTTGACTGCCGCCGAGGTCGCTCTTTTACAGGAGGATCTTGGGATAGCTGAGTATATGTCGACCGGCTGCTCCAGACAGTCTGGGAACTACATACCCCACAACTTCTACTGGAGCGATGGTGAGGATATTCACCATGTGAAATGTGGGTACAGATGTGATTGTTTTATTACATTAACTTATTTCATGTTGTTTCTTTCTCAGCTTGTGGGAAGGTGTCTGGAATGACCCAGTTTACTTCGGCAGACAATATCAATTGCTACCTGGCCCCCAGCTGTACAGCGTTTACCTGCTGTTTGGACGACATGGTTCTACAGAGGACTGTGGATGTCCGGGTCACCCTCGACAACTGTAACTTCAACCTCAAATTGCAGATAGAAAAACGCACAGTGGATATCTCTCTCCTTGACTACAAATGGGGTAAAAACTAAAAATTAGTACTTCTCACTGTTTATGCCACTATAGCTCAATCAAATATTAACTTGGATATACGCCGTATAAAAATTCAAATTCAAATTCTTTATAGACTTCGACCATTACACGTGATATGCATTAAATGGACATACAATTCACATGTACCTTAAAGTATAAAGTGTTTCAATATAGAAAGTACAATCAGTCAGTAATATGATATCTTTAAGTTTTTTTTTTTCTTTTTCTTCAGGCAATGTGGAAAAAATGGATCTGCTTGGAATTTATGTCATCAGGTAGGGAATGTTACATGTACTTTTTGTTGCCATAGTTTTCTTCAAAATATATTACTATATTAGATGCTTAAAACTTTCTGTATATTAAACACAAATATTTGTGATATTAGTTTTGTGGTGGAGAACCTTTACCAGGAGAGAGCCTATTTACTGAGTGCAAACATCAGTCAGTGTTACGAAGACAATCAGGATTGTGGAGTCCACCACGTTCTCTTCTCCAACTCCCTCCTTCCCAAAACTGTGTGTGACTGGTCGTCAGACTTCCGGATTTCCAGTAAGCTTTATGTGTATCAGTAATTGCCAAGTTACTATTTTTTTTATGCCCTTACCGAATAATATTGCCCCTTTCCATCATCATTGTGTCATGTTTCTCTTCATTATCTCTACTAAAAAAGCACTCATTCAACTTCAATTTGGTCTATAGATTCATCATGAGAATAGTCTTGTCAGGTATATTTTTGACAGAGTTTTGCCCCTCGGATGTAGAAACTTTCAAACATTATATTCATAGTTTTTGCTTTTTATCTCTGACATTTATTCAGGGACACTTTGAGTTGAAATTCAGGATATAGATATGTTACAAAAATACACAGGTCAAATTGTATATGGATTATCGCAGAATTATGCCCCTTGGACTTGTAAAATTTCCAACAATCCCGTTTCCATTTATTCTCTCAGTGATACATGATCATTTTAATTGAAGTCTATGGATAAAATTGGTCCAGAAAATATGCAGGTCAAGCTCCTACTTGTATGTGGTTATGGTTGAATAATTTTTGGAAGAATTGAACCACTTGGACTTTGAACAACATTTCAAACATGAACATGATTGTAACTGCTATTTTTTGCAGTCCTACATTGATATCATAATTGCAGATATGGAACTAAGTATTAACTATTTAAAAAGAAGTATCACCCCCTCCCCATTCCACGACCAACTCCTCCCCTCTCCCACCCGCACCACGAGTCAATGTATTTATGTAGGTTTGCCAGAGAGAAGTCTATTAGCAGAGTTATTGGCCTGTAATAGACAGTGACATTCAAAGTCACTCCAACACATCTACAGTTCCCTAGCAACTTCAGTGGAGACTATTTCTCTATGAGATGCCATGGTTTAACAGTTCCGTATACCATGCAGTATTAAAATGCTGACACCTTTTTATCCAAAGACTATTCTCTCTGTCTGACATTGGGAAGATTGGAGGAGTCCTAGGATCGGCGGGATATTCCACGCCACGGTACATACTACAACTGTTGGAGGAGACAGGCCCTCTCAAGGTATATCAAAGAACTAACGGTGTGACAAGGCGGCTGGATCTACACCGGGCAGTCCAGATGGGTGGACAGGAAGGTGATCTCTCACTTCAGGCTCACATCCGACATCTGAAGATTAATTAGGGCCAAAATGAAGATCATTATGTGTGTTTCCTGATTAACCGTACAGGATTTTTAAGTCCGTGTATGGTAGGCTTAGGTTGGTAAAACATTTTTATTTTATTGAAAAGAATTATTAATGGAATTTCAAAGAAAGTTCATGGGAAGCGATATTATCAGATTTCTTTCGATGGTGCCTTCATTGTGATTAAAAAAAAAATGAATCAGGTCGGACATGATTTTTTCCAGTATGTGTCGGGGACCGGAAACACCATTTTATCAGGCCCTAATTATGTAGACTATTTTCAGGATGCAAATCAATTATGGATGTGATATTTCTACTTAACTCGGGAGTATTTCTCATTAACAGCCTCAGTGCAGCAGTCACTTTACCGAGCTTGAACTCCTGACCTTAGCTGTCACTTGGACGACTCATGACATCGCGGCCACTTCGTGCTTGTGTTCCGCTGCCCTCTCAGTTAGAGAGAGAAGTTATGAACGTCTTGTTTCAGGAATCGATCACCTGGGCACCAGCAGACTGGACTATACAGAAAGAGAAGATTTTTCTATAACCGCTACACTTTGGATTTTCCAATGGGGGAGAAAGGCCCTTACTAGGAATTTTTTATTGAGAATTGTCCAATTATCAATTTACATTTTAATGGATATCATGTATGTATACAGTATGCTGTCTGAGATTTAACCTGTACTGTTATTTTTCTTCCTATTTTCCTGTAGGAGTTAACAAGAATCAGGCTGCAGGATGAACAACGAGTGAAGTAAGGAGATTCCTGTTCATTTCAATTGTGGTGCTAGCCTTGATTAATGTAATTTTGTCATTTTTTGGCTGGAACTGTAAAGAGCTTTTCTATTGACTTCTGAATTTGTGTAACTTTTGATTTATATAACTAGATTGGTGATTGTTTTTGCTGGACGGTTAGAAGAGTTAACTTTTTTGCCATGGCACAGGCAATTTGTTTTCTTCTTTCACTTCCTAATAAGATGTAAAGTTTAGAGGCCTTTGTTTTATATGATAAGTACACTGAGTAAGAGTAGTATCGATACAGTAACTTCCATCATTGAAGTGCGTAAACAAGTCACTTTTTCATGAATGAAGTAAAAATAAATTCCCTGTCACATTATGTTGATTATATGGGTCCACATCTGATCAGTTATATTGAACTTTGAATATCATATAATGAACAATTTAGGTTGGTCCCTTGAATTTCGGTATATGCAGAGTACACTTTAGTGACAAAATATGACTCACTTTTTTTTTTTTTTAGATACACACTCGAGGATATGCCGTACGGTAGAGCCTACCTGGTGTCGATGCAAGTAATGGACTGCTACCAGTCGGCTGATCCACAGTGTTCCTCTGTAGATGTATTGACTGTGCTGGAAAACACCATAATACCCAAGGCTCTCTGTAGCTGGGACCACAGCTTCATCACCACCAGTAACATCTTTATTTTTGTTCATCATGGAGTTATAATTATTGATTTTTTCGTTTTCATTTTTTGAGATTGAAAATTTCCAGCTTGATGGAATGATGTGTATTGATATCCATTGCAGACTTCTCCTTGGCTGAATGGCTGGTGGACAACAGTCTGGCTGACACTACAGCGCTGTCGAACACAGACTACAAACTGTCTCAGCTGTTTGATGAACTCCATGTGGCGCAGTACCTGCAGACGACCATGTGTACCGCGACGTCTGCCGCAGCCGTCAACGGGTGGACTCAGTCCAGTGGTAAAACAATTCACCTCAGTAACAGTTACAATACAGTTGAATCTCGTTATCTCAAACTCGATNCATTTCACCTCAGTAACAGTTGCAATACAGTCGAATTTCATTATCTCAAAACTCGATGGGACTGAGAAAAAACTTTGAGATATATGTGGATTTGAGATATCAAGAGTAAAATACCTAAATAATTAGTGGTTGGGACTTCTGAGCCACTTTGATATAGCCATGGTATTTGGTATATCAGTGTTTGAGATACTGAAATTCAGTTTATTTTGAAAGAAGTGTTTTCAGATTGATATTGTTACCCATGCTTTTCTGACATTTTGTATCTGTGTAATGTACATGTAATAATTTTGATTCAGATTGTTCGAAGACCGTATCAAAACCATCAATATCGGAGAGTCTCTGTAACCTGAAGGGAGACTGCATGTCGTCCGAATGTTGCACGGAGATCGACTTCCTCAAGAGATCCTTCCACACCTATCTGGACATCGATCCGTGTAATTTTGTCATGAATGTCGGCATTGAGAAGTTCACCAGGAACATTCTCTATCAGATATGCATGGGTAGATTTTTTGTGTGTGATTTTGCAGACGGATTATGAAAAGCTTTCTGTGGCAATCCGTAGAGATAATATAATACTATTCACTGCAATTATGGACAAGAATTATCATCTAAGATAACAGAAGAATTTTGTTTTTTTAAGGACAATCGAACATCATTAGTGGCTGGAATGTGAGAATGGAGTGAGTATTTTTCTTTTATAAACGTACTTCCTGGGAAATATTGTAAATTCATATACATGAATCAATTCTTTTTCCGCGTTTCACTACTTGACACTTTGTATATCCGGCAAATTCCTTCCTGAACATGAACATAGCTCCTGTTTTGGAATATACGGTGATATAGCTACAAGAATGTCACTGTATTTAAAATACCCGCGCTGCCAAAAGAAACTCTGCCGGATATACTGCATAATCCAGATGTTTACATCCTAGAAACCTGCCTATACTGATAATCAGGTAGTTTACATCCTAGAAACTCCTGTATACTGATAATTATGTAGTTTACTCATAAAACTTCTGTATACTGATAATTCGGTATGTTTACATCTAGACTCTGTATAATGATATTCAGTATGTTTACCTCACTAGACTCTGTATACTGCATAATTCCATATGATTTACCTCATAGAAACTCTGATATACTGATATTCGGTATTGTTGATATTACCTCCATAAACATCTGTTATATGATAGATTCGGATGTTTTACATCCTAGAAACTCTGTATACCTGATAAATTCAGGTATGTTTAATCCTAGAACTCTGATTACTGCATAATATCAGGTAGTTTATCCTAAAACTCTGTATATATACTATATGGTATGTTTGCACATAGACACATGTATGTTGATCAAACATGTATGTTAATGTTTATGAAACACACTGAGTGTATTTACATTCAGGACACCAGACTGCTGATTAACTAATCTAGATTTACAGTAATGATTAAGCTGCAATTACTCATTTCAGATTTATAGAAACATCATGGTAAAAAATGAACTGAGCATGCAGTATTTCGTTTAAGTGTTGGATGCAAAGAACATAACATTGTGTTGAGGATTCCTTTAGTAATGTGATAACAATTGACATAAAACAATTAGTGTTGTAGGATTTTCACTAGCCTTTAAGAGCATCAGTGTATGCGCTGCTGCTGACCCTACTTCCGCCTGGCAGGCTCTGTTACTGAGAATAGATATCGCCCAGACATGGAAACTGCCCAAGGCCAGAGGGAGCGGGCTGATAATTCCAACACGTAAGATGGCCAAAACACCGATTCAACAGAATGCTGTATCCACGCCACAATGTGAGCTGTCTTGTTTAATCGTCTTTGTTGGAAGTAGTATGCAATCTTTTAATCCTGAGGGCAAATGTTTAGAACTCTTAGGCCACTTTCATTATGATTATTATTTTTTTCTCTGGAATTAAACAACCCGACATATTCAGTTCCAATAAGTGTTTTGTTTTGTCGAGGACCAACTTTTGATGGCATAGTATGGTGAAAAATTAGTTTCAGTGCTAGAAAAAGACGTAACGTATGCCATGTTGCCGTCTATGTTTTGCTACTCACTGTCTAAAGAAATTTAGACGGCAGTCACGTGACGCATTTCAACCAATGACAACGCAACATTCTAGTCTGAGGCAAAACAAATGTATATGAACATTTTATGCAGGTACATTTATGATTGTGTATGATAACTTCAGTTTTTGAGTATATGTCCTAATATTTCAGTGTGCCAGTTAGGTGTGGACTTGGTGAGTAATGCCTTAGAGGCCAGCACCGCTAACCTGATGACCTGCTATCTGCCCACCTTGTGTACAGCGGTGGAATGTTGTGTAGAAGTTCCAGCCATCAGCACATCCTTCAATGTACACGTGGAAATTGACCCGTGCAAATACATGTTAAGAGTTGGTATAGAGAAATTCAGCTTCAACAAATCCTTGGATCAGTATACATTTGGTGAGTTCTTGCTACTCTGTGTTGTTTTAAATATTTCATTTTTCTATGCCTGATAAATATAGTATAAAGGATTTTTTCTCTGCAGTTGAAGGAAAATAATATATTTTGTTTAATGAAATTTTTTCAGGAAAGGACGAAATGTTTTACATGGCGGGTATACTTCGGCTGATGTAAGATTTACAATACCAATGATTACAAAAAGCAGTAATCTATGATTGTTATTATCATTATCATTGGTAGTCGTAATTTCAATGAACACCGTGTCTCTTTCCCCTAGGTATAATATTCGAGACTTGCCCAACGAGAAGCTGTACGTGGTGACGTTGAAGTTGAGTGTCTGCACGGAGAATTCGGGCTGTGAAGCTAACCACACTATATTTGAAAACATGATGCTGCCCAAGCAGCCGTGCTCGTGGGATGAAGGCTTTGTCAATACAAGTAAGCATTGTGTAGTAAGGGGAATAACTATCATTTTGGTCTACTGTGTTGTGAATTTGATGTTTACTTAGATTTAAAAATACTTTTTACCACAGACTATTTATGTTGTTTTCTCAGTGTTTTTAAGTAATGTATTTGTGTCTTTGCTATTTTCTGCATGTTTTAGACAAAGTGTTAGTCTCTATGTTATATCCTCTTTATTACAAACTAATTATGTATGTGTATGTATCCTATTATTTTCCTGTTTGGACTTGTGTGTGTGTCTGTCTGTCTCTCTCTCTTTTTGACTATATGTTTGTATTTATGCTGTTTTCTCCGTTTCAGACTTTTCCGCTGCAGCTTGGATCAGCAATAATGGCTACAGCAGTCCTCTAATGGACTACCAGTCAGCTGAGCTAATTAACGAGATGAAGGTGGCTCGCTATCTCCTGGAGACCCCATGTGACTTAACAGCCTCCACCGGGATCTATTCCAACCCTGTCAATGGATGGAACAAATGTAAGCAGATCTAATGATATTGTCATATACAGTGCAGTTTTGCCCAGATACTTCGTTCTTATTTATTGATATAGATCTATAGGGACCAAAATAACTGGTAGATATCTGTTGCAGTATGTCTTGGTACAAGATGCAGTAAAATCCACTAAACTAAGTCTGTGTGATGTTGCAAAAGTTAGAGTTGATGTTACAGACACTTCCTTCATTTTGGCTTAAAAAAAGATCATAATCACATTTAATTCATATACAAATAACAGGTTTAACACAAAACAATCAAAGAAAACTTCAAAATTTAAAACGACGTTCAACTACCCCAGACGTAATCAAAACCACCTATGTATTCTTGAGTTCTATCGCCCTCCATCTTATAAATCATGTCATCTAGTTGCAGTCGCACCTGTTGACATACACACAACAGACACCCAGTCACACGTGAAGGATGTACCATTTCACTTTAATCCGTTCATTAATCATGGACAGACGTGCATTAGGAAGCTGTGCACTCTAAAAAGGAATAAAAAAATTTGCCAATTGGTTCTGAAAAACCCCAAAACACCAAAAATGAGCATCTGGATGTCAGGCACAACATCAACACATTAACCTGAGTACGAATGTTGTTTATTAACTATATGTACGTAATAACTCTTACCGTTGTTCCAGCCCTCCACACTGGCTGCTCCGTAAACGGAATCATCCAGAGAGCAGCTGTCTAGACTAGACAGGAAATGATCCAGACCCAGTTCGCAGCAGTTCATTACACTGAGTATCCGTGATATTTTCCTCTCCAGCGATGATCGAGCTGCCATCCAGCTTGTCAGAGAGAAGCTATAAAGACAATATCGTTATACATTTAACTTGTTCTAGAAAATATGAATTTTTGTTGTCCATTAAAGAAAATTTATCTTTGATTCATATTCAGTTACACTATGCGAAGAGCACCATATTGAAATTTTTTCTGTAAATTAAAACCATTTTTCTTTCTTTGCAAGTTTTAATGATAGAAATCATTATTACCAGCCTTGTCATCTAATTCACGTAAAATGTTGATAAAATGTAACCGGTATGAATGTATCATCACACCTTTTAAGTAATGAATCGATGAAAAGAGATTTTGAATTTATAATCCAATCACAAGCATTCAATTCATACATTACAAGCTCTTCCGCGAACCCAAACTAGCTAATGTATTTCTTAAATACGCTGAAGTACAGTATGTTATAGTATTGTGACCACGTTGATTCCAACACAATTACTCTAATGGCATGTACGACTTTCAGCGAGTTAAACAAAGATCAAAAAGACCCAGTACCCCTTCAACTTTTAAAAAAAAAAATTATCACCATCTCCAAATTGTAAAGATGAACTTTTAGCAGCCTTTTCTGTTAAGCACAAAATTTAGACGTTATTGTGAAGGTTACCAAAAAATATTGCACTATCTGTAGATGCAGTTATAGGGACCATGGTGTGCATTCTTTTGCCATTGGTCCCCCCCCCCCCCCCCCCCCCCCCCCCAGTTTTTCACGTTCACCCTATCATCAGGCACTGCGTCAAATGACTTGCCATATTAAGAAAAATTGAAGAAATATACTCCACGGGTTAAGGAACATCATTTGTATGTGCATTGTTTAATATCAAAGGAAGTCTGATTGAAGATCACTGAAGGTTTCCCCACATCCACCGTTTCATAGCAAGCCACACAGACAAGTCAAAGTATACTTCCTTAGGATGACATTCTTGTAATGGTGTACCTAAAACAACACATCCACACATGGACAAGACAATCACCCAAACTACAATATATAAGCCCTACATAAATCATTCAGCGAATATTTTATATAACTTACGCTACTTCAAAAACACCTTTCAAAGACATTTGTGCTCCGACCCTGCAAATTTTTAATTGATCATGAATGAAAGAATGCGACAGTAAAATTTTTTTGATGGTAGTTGTCTGCAACAATGAATTCTAAATATATCAAATATTTTAATTGGCAATTCTTTCAACAGTTGAGAAAAAAAATTAAAAATAAATGCAAAAGACTTGGTTTTTGTCCAGCATACGCATACAAAAGTATATTCATGCCTGAATACAGTGAAAATCAGATCTCATAAGAAATAAGTTAATTTTTACAAAATATTATAATCAAAAATACTAAAAAAAAAAATTAATGAAAAATTTCTCCAAGTGTTTCCCTCACCGTAATCAAAAGTATGGAGGGGTATAGATATTGGTATTCTCTCGATTGTCACGTCCAGATAGTTGCACACTCTGGAAGTCTACAGCCACCTCGATCGGCCTTATTAGTCGGGAGATTTCCATACAACAGGTGGCGCCGGTACAGGTAGCCGTTTGTGCAGGTTCCTCTGTGGTTAGTGCTGGCAGGTTTGCCGTGGTTACATGCTGCAAAACATCCAATATCAAACTGTGACATCTAAATAAAAATAGGAACACACAATGTACATTTATTGTAGATAAAAAGGAGATGAGTAATAAAATATTCTCACTTGATATCGCATCCATCGACTTTAGCACCAGTGTACATAGCATCTGTAGCTGATTGCATGCGTATCTTTCATCAATTAGCAATGTTGCGTCCTCAAAAAACAAGTCGGGAGGTACACAGCAAAGGACTGGCTGCCGTTTACTTTCAATAGTTAATTCTAACCAGTCTTCAGGGAGAATCCTACAACAAAAGCACATCTCTTCAGATTTTCTTTACCTCACATGAAAATTAACTGTAATCTAATGTTACATCTACTGTAAAACGAAGATATTTAGTGCACTATTCATTTTAGCCCCTTACGCAGACGTACGAATGCGCTAATTAAGTTAATTGTTTGCTAAAAGGTTTTCATTTGACAATTAATTATTGACACAGTGGTATCGTTGCAATAAAATAAATTAGGATATCATTCTGATTGCGCACTAAAATTGTTTGCGCCAAAATTCTTGTTACCAGTATGAATCTTGAAATGGTCACGCCATACCTTGAAGACCAGTGGACCAATCACAGGTGTTTAGCAGAAGAGCATCAGTAAGAACGGACGCCGGAATTACGCAGGTTCCATTCTCTCAAACAACCACTCACATCAAGATCCACCCATACTGGTCTTTTGAGTGTCAGGTCTCGAAATTCAAACTAATTATAGAAATCATGCAAAAATGTAACAATGACAAAAAAAGACAAATTCTGAAAACAAATTGTGGTCAGCTTCATCTGTATATTCTGAATGATTGTACTTACTTCATTTTCAGCGCATACCAACTAGAAACCGTACTGTGTTTGTGTTCCTGGAAAGTACAAGAAGACAGAATCGTATAGAATCCATTAATAACTATTGATTAGTGCAATATATTCAGTCGAATTAAATATACCATGTATGCAATTTTATTGGGGGGGGGGGGGGGGGGGGGTCTTTCACTTAGTGATTTCCATGTTGAAAGTAACTGAAAATTGAAAATAAAATTTATTATCCATGAAGAGAATTCCTATTTTGAAAACCATTCCACAAAAGTAATGACATTTTGAACTTCTCTAACAATTGACATAAATCTCAACATGCATGTATGGAAATTAAGCCACATGCATTTGATGTAGAAATACAGGGAAATGAATAATATCATTACCAATGTGGGTTGATGGATAAAATGCAGCCCCATATTTTTAAATCCAACAATTTTGAAAAAATGGGCTATTTAAAAGAAAACCGCTGAAATGTGTACATATGTAACATTGTATATAATAAATAGATTCTTCCACACTAAAATCATTTCTTTATGTACACTCTTACCTCAAATTTATACAAAGTCTTCTGTTATTATATAAATGTCAGTTTAAAAATAACATTAAAATGACTAACAATAACCCTTGTTTTATCTATGGAAATGTTTTACAATGAAGATGGAATGGTATTGTTAAGTGCCAATATTAACTCACCAAACGCATAGTTGAGTAGATCCACTTGAATTGTAAATCTCTCCAGGGAAATGGTCATGATTCGTGAGCACGGGTCGAGGACTGACGCGCGCTCTCAACGTTCTCCGATCAGCGCCACCTGTAGGCAGCAGTCCACTCCTGTACAGTCATAGTCCAGGGACACACCATAGGGTCAGAGGTCAAAGTTCAGATTCACAGTGTGAAGGACAAACTGAAATAAACAATACAAATAGTTCCAGGGGACAAACCATAGGGTCAGAGGTCAATTGTTCAGATTTACAGTGGAAGGACAAACTGAAAATAGAAACAATAGAAATAGTCCAGGTGACAGATCATAGTGGTCAGAGGTCAATGTTCAGATTCACAGTGGAGGGACGAACTGAAAACAGACAACAGAAATAGCAAAGCGCAGTCG
>CAJDSM010015187.1:537-18400 GCA_903981925.1 Ostrea lurida
TGTGTCTCTAAATCACCTTGTCTCTAGATCATCGTGTCTCTAGATTTCTGTGTCTCTAAATTATCTTGTCTCTAAATCACTGTGTCTCTTAACCACTATGACTATAGATTCCAGTGTCTCTAAATCACCGTGTCTTTAGATCATTGTCTCTCTAGATCCCCATGTCTCTAGATGTCTGTGTCTCTAAATCACCATGTCTATAGATCACTGTGTTTCTAGATCACTGTCTATAGATCACCATGCTTCTAGATCCCCATGTCTCTAGATCACTGTGTCTTTAGATCCCCATGTCTCTAGATCACATTTTTTTCTAGATCACCATGTCTTTAAGAAAGTGTTTCACATCTCTATATTACTTTCTGCTAGTTCTGATTAAATTTGCACTCATTGGTTGCAATGATTGATTGTATTTCAGATTTCTCTGGGGTGTCATGGATGACGGCGAAGAGCTTGGATGTGTCTGCAGCGTTATCTGCGTCTGATTCCAACACACTGTTGTCTTTGTTGGGCATGGACCAGTTCCTGTACAGTGCACCAAACCAGTGTGCGAAAACAGATGCAAAATACGCCCCAAGTACAAGTGGATGGAAGAATGGTCAGTACAAATGTGACCTCTATCTTATTTCAAGGTGTACAAAAATCTAGATAAATTGTGAATATTTCTGCAAATTTCAGATATTTCACAACTATTCTTTATTTCCCAAATATTCTGTTAATGTTAAATTCGAAAATCATGTACATGTACTTCCAATTGCAGTGTATCACAAGAATTTGAAGTATTTTTTAATGAATTGATCACTATGATTTGGGTATACATATATTCAATATAGACTGACTCTTCTTTTCAGACTGTCCAAAAGCTTCAGTTCCAGTGGCCCTGCCAGACAAGGTTACTTGCCTGATTCCAGACATCTGTACAGGTATAGACTGTTGTGCTGAGGTGGATTTCCTGGCCGGGCGGACCATCAGTGCTCAGGTGCTGCTCGATCCGTGTCAAGCCATCATGAGTCTCAACCTGGAGAAGATGCAGTATAACATTACGTTGTTTGATTACGAATTTGGAACTACAGACCATTTCACTCTCCAAGGAGCTCTGCGATTAGAGTAAGTCTCTTTTGAATTGATAGTCACCTCCTGAAACTGAAACATTCAGTGACAATATGAGAAAGTAGGCTAAAGATTGTATATTTGATAGTGTTCAAAATTTGATGCTTAAATATAGGTCATTTGTAAATGATGATTGAATGTGCTGTTGGTTGGTGCTTTTGCTTGAAGTTAATTTGATACTTGAATTTAAGCTCTTTTTTTTTTGGTTTTGGCTAGCTTCAACATCCAGAACTTGAAAATTCAGAGGAAGTACCTTTTGAACCTGAACTTAAGTTTATGCTTGGAGGCATCTAATCCTAGTGACTGTATTTTTTCTGCGCCGATTTTTGAGAATGCTATCCTACCCAAGAATCCCTGTAGTATTGACCTAGATTTCATCAATCCAAGTAAGTGTTAGTTAATGACATTTTTGCCTTAAGCATGCATCATAACATGATGATGATCATTTGTGGTAACTAAATGTTATTCTGTAGAAAAATCCTTTTTACTGATTCTTCATTGTTTATAGGTTTTGATTTGTCCACGTGGAAGACAGCCAATAGTTTTGGAGCCACCCTGACCAGAGAGCAGAGCCTGCTTCTGCTGAGAGAGGTCGGGATAGAGGAGTATGTAGGAGTAGGCTGCTCTAGGACGTCTGCTCCTTACAGTCCGGAAACCCACGCAGGCTGGAACGTCTCCTCAGGTAGCATGGCGTTTCTTGTAGGTCACACGGCGGCAAAATGGCGGGGAAAAAAATCTTCAAAACTTTCCTTTTGGTACACGTGCCAGGATGATGAAATCTTTTTGTCGTATTTGTAGGCTGCTCGATCACACCCACCACCATTCCCAGCAGTAAGATCAGTTGTCATGTGGGGCCTACGTGTACCAGTGTCTTCTGCTGTCTGGACGATGACATCACCAGTCTGACCTATCAGCTCTCAGTGGACATTGACACCTGTGCGGAGAAATTGATCATTAAGTTGGAGAAGATGACTTATACGGTCTCCCTGTTTGATTATCAGATGGGAACGAAAGGGACGGCTAAATTGTTCGGAGTCCTTGTTGTGGAGTAAGTCCTTTGAATGGGAATAAACTGGTTCCGTAAATGGAAATAAACTGGTCCTGTAAATTGTTTGGAAGTTACTCATCAAGATAAATCTGTGGCATGGAAATATATCCTCTCCAACAGATATTTTACAGTTAATGGAACATTTTAGATTTGGCTTTATCGGTGATAGTGGACTCTGGTAGGTGGATGGCGATACTCTAAATGATAAACTGGTGTTCCTTTTGTTAGGTATGTGATCGACGACTTGACGCAGACTGGACAGCTGGTGGTGTACTTAACAATGAAGCTGTGCTACAGCAGTGGCGCCGCCTGTCAACAGGAAATCGCGGTCCTCCAAGGATTCAAGCTTCCCAAACCTCTCTGTAACTTTGCCGGAGGAATGTTTGCAATTAAAGGTAATGGAGATATTACACACATAAAAGTGTGTGTTTACACTGTAAAAAAAAAGTACTACATTTTAAAGTATGGGTGTCCATGTGTTTGTGTTTGTAATTCTTTTGTGTGTGGCTTTAGAAATTAGCAAATGAGCACCATAAGCAGATGGGAAGGTTTTAATGGAANCTGTGTGTGGCTTTAGAAATTAAAAATTCAATGAAATGTGGGAACCATAAGCAGATGGGAAGGTTTTAATGGAATAACATCAATTCTTTGAATTTGATATTTATCTTTCTCTGTAGACTTTTCACTGAGCAAATGGATATCGGATAAGAAAGCAGAAATACAGGGAGGCCGTCTGGAGCAATGGGCCATCGATCTCCTGAAGTCTGAGCTGAAGATCTCCAACTTCCTCCTCAGTCCATCCTGTAACAGGGCCAGTATGAAAGCTGGAGATGGAAACTGGAATGTCTCGGGTAAAATTCTCATTTTTAATTCAACAGAAATCAATTATTCAAGATAAAATCTGAAAGATAATGTTTTAACTTTTGAAAATACTGTGAAATCATTATTATTTGAGGTGACTCAATTTCCACTATTTTTTGAAGTTGCCGTCATCCTTGAATTTATGGGTCCATTGAAATATGAAAAAAACAATTTCAAATCATCATTCAACAATTGAGACCCCTTGAAAATACATTTTAGTATGAAAATTCAAAAATTGGTGCCCTCAAAAATAAATGATTTCACAGTGTTACCCTTGATATTCATAATGTTGATTAAGATACAAGAAGTGTAGAAGTTGTGCTGTTGATGCTGTGCTTCCTGTTTTAGCCTGTTCGAGTGCTCCCAGCATTCCCGCGCTCCCCAGTCACACCTCGTGTTCTCTGGCCTCCTACTGCTCGGGTGTGGAGTGCTGCACTGATGTGTCTCTACTGAAAACATCCATCCAAACCAGCGTAAATATTGACCGCTGTAAAGGCAAGGTCTTCATCAAGCTGGAGAAACTGGACGTGGTCATCATCCTGACCAAGTTCAAATTCTCAACCTGGCAGAAATACACACTACAGAACGTATTCAGATTAGAGTAAGTGAATCAGTGTATAAATTGAGCATCAAAAAGTAAAAATAATTCTGTTAGAAAACAGAGAAATTTGAAAAACAAGTGAAGTATAATTGGAGACAAAGTCCATTTTAATATAAACTTTTCAATGAAATTTCTTCCAGGTACAAGATTGACTTCCTGTCAGCTGAGGGGGCGTTCTTGTTTAACATGAAGTTCAGTGCCTGCTTTGAAAGCTCTGGAGATTGTAGACTCAGTTTTCCCATCATGACAGATGTCAAAGTGCCTTTCCTGGACTGTGATTTCAAGACCCTGCCTTATGCCATACCAGGCAAGAATACCGCTATTTAAGCACATATTTTTTTTCTACTTTTCTGTCATATGGTACTGTACGGTGACATTGACACATTTTGTCTTAGAACTCGATATTTCCAGAGATTGCGAGTGTGCTGTGCAGAAAGTTTTTTCTCGGATACCCATCGAGTTTGAGATAGCAAGGTTAGACTGGATGTAGAAAAAAATAACGGGCTGCTAAAGAAAATATATAATAAGCAGTGGACGTATTTGAACATAGTATGGATCTTTTCAATTCTTGTTTTTTACAGCTTCAAGGTCGGTGTGTGAGTCGGTGATGAAAGAGCGTGAGTGTGGAGCCGGAAGCTTGAAGTTCGTTTGAGAGACAATCCAGTGTGTTATGAAACTGTCATTGGTTTGATCGTAAGTGGGGAGGCGTAGCGCGAAGGCCAGCGTGTACACTGGACCTGCCTTATCTAGATCCAAGTAAGGAGCGACAAACTTCTGCGAATATTCATGGTTAAATTGATTTGAAATAATTATGGCTAACATTGTGGTACCTTTTATAAGATCAGTGGAGTTAAAAAAATCAAATGAGACACAAGGAACAAGAATTTGTACAGAGTCAAATTTTGATAATTTATCTGACTCCAGCTTGATTGAATTTCATTCTTGTTACTTTATTATGATATGTTACTGTAATTATATAAATGTACCATGTGTTTTATGGAGCTTCACTAATGTCTCCTGTTCACTTCTCCTATGACAGAGCTGTACAACACGATGCAGTTAGCCGTCGGCTCCCGAGCGTGCGTCGAGCGAGTGAATGCTGCCAAACTCCTGCAGAGCTGTGTGGCCCGAATGTGCGAGTGAGAGAAGAAGCGGTGCGAGTGAGGCGCGAACAGCGGCCGAGTGTGAGGCAGCCGTCAAAAGACGGATGGAAAAACCGGCTACTGGTTTATCATATTACCTTAGAAATAGTAGAATAGAACTCTAGTTCAATTAAACCTGAAAATGATTTACATCCTTAATTCACGTGTAAAACACCATTTGAATCCATCAGACATTGGCGGTTAGAGGGTGACGATTGCAAATAATGAGATAAACTGCTCATTGATGTCGAGGTTGACAAACAAAACATTTTGGCTCCTCTTTTTGGTGCAATGAGAGTGCTGTCATCATGAAATCTGGGTTTTTTTGCAAATTTCATAAAGCTGGCTTGCTCCTTGTAATAAGTTTGGCTTGTATAAGGATGAATAGAAATTGCTGTCATTCCATTATGTATCCTAACTGTTGACTTTGAGTTGTATTGCTTTCTCTGTTTAATGATTGGGATTGCGAGGCGTGTGTGTCAGATTGCCAGATGATTAGACCACAAGGCTCTGTCTCGGGGATTTGACCTGTTTGTTTAGGACACGTGTACTTCAGTCAGCGGGTGGGCGATGATGTGATCTTCTACAGAGGGCGTTCCGAGGCTGTATTAAGACATTGACCGGCATGTAACATTCTGTTCTCGAGTGGGAATTTTGAGAAGACTGAACTTCAACATTCAGCTAAGACGACTACACATTGGTAGGTCCTCTGTGAAAAGAGAGACAATATTTGCAATGAGAGTAGAGTAGCGTTGAGTGTGTTGGATGAGTAGTGATGCCGAGTGAGCGGAGCGGGGAAGTCGCAGAAAGAACTCTAATTCAACATCAGGTTTATTTTGATCTCTCAAGGATGTGAACTCTGGTTCTTATTTGCAGGAACACTGGAAATTTTAACTTGACACGCAGGTTGTGCGCCTAGAGTAATTTCAGTTTTCTGTAGTGTCTCACTAGGTGTAGTGAAGTTTGGGCAATTTTCTGATTGTTCATCTAGAGTAAGTTTCATTTTCGTTGTTCATCTAGAGTAAGTTTCATTTATGTTGTTCATCGGAGAGTTAAGTTCTTTTTGTTCATCTAGAATAAGGTGTTCATTCGAGTCAGAAATAAATATGAACCATACATTAAATGATTTTGTTTCTCAGAATTTATTTTGGATTTTACTAGCTACACAGATCGAGGATTAGAGGTGGAAAGGACAGTTCAGGGTGTCACTGGTGTTGAAAAGTCGTTTTGAGCCACTAAGGACAGCAGTATTTCTGATGTGGATGTTTTGAAGGACACTTTAGTTGCAGCAGAGAGTCCGTTGTGATTGGTGCGATTTTTACACACCAAGTATACCGTCATCACACACAAGAAGATATGAAGGCAACATTTGTCCTTGAAGTTCCATTTTAAAAAAAGTCATACGATAAATTTGCATCCATTGTCAGATGAATTTGATGTTTACAAAGAGCAGAATTCAAATCAGAGAGATTTTATTGCATTCTAATTAAATAATGATATTACATTGAAGGTCGCGAGACTTTTGATATAAACCAGTGGATGTCACGGCTAAAGTATCAACCCAAATGCCACTGAGTCTTGTGACAGAAAAAACTGGGCTGAAAAATTAGGAATAAGTTCCACGTCAGCGTCAACCGTTGCTTCTCATATCTTCGGAAATGTTCTAGTCCAGCCAATAGCCCAAAGATGGAGGAAAAATTGTAAAGAAACTTTTTTTTACATTGTTAATCTTGTTTGGGGATGATCACAACAGAATGTTGTCATCATATAGTAAGATGAAAGACTGAGTCCTTCAATGACAAAGTAAAGATTTTTGTTCATTGTTTGACATGAAAGAACTGTAGTTAACAGCTTATGGCAATTATGTGACTTCTAATGTTAATCTATAAAACACTCTGATCAACAGAGAAACAAAATGAATACAGTTAAATTAAAAGTATCATACATGAATCATCCTGATAGAAGAAGGATCTTGTGTGTTAACTCCCTTCATTTCTATATAACTGCGATTCTGAGTGTAGTGACCCCAATGATCGGCCGTCATTGTATGTGGGAGGGTATGTGTCGCCCAATGAGATCCCACGTTGATTCGCCGTCAATTGTATGTGAGCAGGTATGGGTGGTCGCGGCCGTGAGGACCACGGATCGGCCGTCATTGATGTGAGGAGGGTATGTGGTCGCGCCGTGACGTACACGTGATCGGCGTCATTGTATGTGAGAAGGATGGTGGCTAGTAATCCCGTGATCGCTGTCATGTATGAGTGAGAGGCTTGGTGGTCGCCACGGGAGATCCCGGCAAGTGATCGGCCTTTCATGTATGTGAGAGGTATGTGTCGCCGGTTGAATTCCCCTACCGGCGCATTGTATGTTGAAGGGTATGGTGGTCGCCAATGAGGTACACGTGATTTCCTCCGGTCTTTCAAGCTTCCTCTGCCACATCAATTGTCCACTTCCTGTCAAACCCCTCAGCCAACAAGAAGCAGTTCATAATAAGATTAGTTTAGTTAATGTTCACGAAAAATAAATAAAGCAAGTTTGTTAGAAGCGTCCTCATGTTGTAAAAAATCAAAAACAGTAGCACGTTAGCAGAATGACAGCTTGGTAGTCTGTAATGTTGAGAGCATGTAGTCTCCTTGGCATTTGTAGGTCAGCGATGGTAGTTTTCGTGCAATTGTCGTTAAGGGACTTGCCGCACCGTGTTCCGACTCTTCCCTCCAATGCCCGGGTTTAACATTGCTTCTACCCTACTGTGGTTACGTGTTGTCTGGCTGAGAACAGCGTTCTGGAACATAACTTCACTGGTCGGAGGCCATCGTGGACGACGTAATCATATCCTGACCATCAACGAATAGAACCAAGTTCAGGAAAGTCAACTGAATGGACTTACACTTTTGTGACGATTTGGTGAAATAGGCGATTAGTGGGTATATTATATGTAATGTAGGCACTTTGTCATAAAGACGTTAATATGAAATGGATTTGAGGCTTATATGTTTTACTTTCTGTAGTGTAAAGTGTGTACATTTTTCGTAAATGAGAAAAAAAATCATAATACAACAAAACTGTTATTAAATTCTTTTGCAGGTGTGATGGAAAAGCGCTATTTGATGATGTTGTAAAAGTTTGTAGTAAGTTAAAACCATATTCATTGAAAGAAAAAATTGGATGGGTTTATTTTATATTAATTTTGTATTCCCTCCATAATACATGAAAAGTCAAAGATAAATTAAATGACATACAGAGGTTTTTTTTTATATTTACATTCACACCCTTTCTCATAGTTACTCACACAACAAGGAAAAAATGAAAGGTACATTTAGTTTTACGAATAATTTTAAGATGCTGCCCATGTTTTTCTGTCAGATTTTACAATTGTTGACCTCCCGTGAGAAAGAGAACAAGATTTCGCGCCAGGATCGCGTTCTTGTATGGAGTGGCCCCTGTGTGCTGGACAAACCAGTCTACTGACAGACTACAAGTACCCAAATCTCTGTGTGAATGGGGCTCAGGATTCACTTATCCCAGGCTAGATCACAATGCTCTAAATCACCATGTCTCTAGATCACCATGTCTCAAGTTCACTGTGTCTCTAGATCACCAATGTCTCTTAATATCACCATGTCTCTTGATCACCATGTCTCTAAAATCACCATGTCTCTGAGATCACCATGTCTCTTAGTTCACTGTGTCTTAGATCACCATGTCTCAAGTTCACTGTGTCCTTAATCACCGTGTTTTTAGATCCCTTTGTCTCTAGATCCCTTTGTCTCTAGATCCCCATGTCTCTAGATCACTGTTTCTCCTAGATCATCTGATGTCTTGTAGATCACTGTGTCTTTGTTCACCGGTCTCAGATCACGTGTCTTAGAGCATTGTGTTTCTAGATCACCATGTCTCTATCTTCTCTAGATCCCTGTGTCTCTAAAATCATCGTGTCTCTAGATCCCAGGTCTTTTAGTCATGTGTCTCTAGATCTCCTTGTCTCTAATTCATTGTGTCTCTAGATCCCAAGTGTCTCTAGTTCTCTAGATCCCTGTGTCCTTAATCATCGTTGTCTCTAGATCCCCATGTTTCTAAATCACCTCATCTCTAAAATCACAGTGTTCTAGATCCCCGTGGCCTAAAATCACCAGCTCTAGATCACAGTGTCTCTCTAGATCCCCATGTCTCTAAATCACCATGTCTCTAGATCATCGTGTCTCTAGATTCCTGTGTCTCTAGATTATCTTGTCTCTAAATCACTTTTTCTCTTAACCACTATGACTATAGATTCCAGTGTCTCTAAATCACCGTGTCTTTAGATGATTGTCTCTTGATCCCCGGTCTCTACATGTCTGTGTCTCTAGATCATCATGTCTATAGATCACTGTGTTCTTAGATCACTGTCTATAGATCACCATGCTTCTAGATCCCCTGTCTCTAGATCACTGTGTCTGTAGATCCCCATGTCTCTAGATCACATTTTTTCTAGATCACCATTCTTTATGAAAGTGTTCACATCTGTATATTAGTTCTGCTAGTTCTGATTAAATTTGCACTCATTTGTTGCAATGATTGATTGTATTTCAGATTTCTCTGGGGTGTCAGGATGACGGCGAAGGCTTGGATGTGTCTGCAGCTTTATCTGCATCTGATTCCAAACACACTGTTGTCTTTGTTGGGCATGGACCAGTTCCTTTACAGTGCACCAAACCAGGTGTGCGAAAACAGATTGCCAAAATACGCCCAAGTACAAGTGGATGGAAGAAATGGTCAGTACAAATGTGACCTCTATCTCTTAGTTCAAGGTGTACATAATCTAGATAAATTGTGAATATTTCTGCAAATTTCAGATATTTCACAACTATTCTTTATTTCCCAAATTTCTGTTAATGTTTCAATTCGAAAATCATATACATGTTACTCTTCCAATTGCAGTGTATCACAAGAATTTGAAGTATTTTTTAATGAATTGATCACTATGATTTGGGTATACATATATTCACTATAGACTGACTCTTCTTTTCAGACTGTCCAAAAGCTTCAGTTCCAGTGGCCCTGCCAGACAAGGTTACTTGCCTGATTCCGACATCTGTACAGGAAATAGACTGTGTGCTGAGGTGGATTTCCTGGCCGGGCGGACCATCAGTGCTCAGGCTGCTCGATCCGTGTCAAGCCATCATGAGTCTCAACCTGGAGAAGATGGCAGTATAACATTTACGTTGTTGATTACGAATTTGGAACTACAGACCATTTCACTCTCCCAGGAGCTCTGCGATTAGAGTAAGTCTCTTTTGAATTGATAGTCACCTCCTGAAACTGAAACATTCAGTACAATATGAGAAAGTAGGCTAAAGATTGATATTTTGATAGTGTTCAAAATTTGATGCTAAATATAGGTCATTTGGAAATGTGATTGAATGTGCTGTTGTTGTGCTTTTGCTTAAGTTAATTGATACCTTGAATTTAAGCTCTTTTTTTTTTTTTTGTTTGACTAGCTTCAACATCCAGAACTGAAAATACAGAGGAAGTACCTTTTAAACCTGAAGCTTAAGTTTATGCTTGGGAGGCATTCTTAATCCTAGTGACTGGTATTTTTTTTCTGCCGCCGATTTTTGAGTAATTGCTTATCCTACCCAAGAATCCCTGTTAGTATGACCTAGATTTCATCAATCCAAGTAATGTTAGTTAATGACATTTTGCCCTTAAGATGCAGTGCGAGTAGCGGTATCTCAGACACTGGTATCTCAAATACCATGGTTGTGTCAAAGTGATTCGGAAGTCCCAGCCACCTATTTTCCTAAGTATTTTTACCCTTGATATCTCGAATCCACAGATATCTCAAAAAAAATTTCTCAGCTCCATCAAGTTCAGGATAACAAGGTTCGACTGTAGTAGTATAATGAGTTAATCAATGATAATGTCGCATTAAGACTTTGTTTTATTTTTACATTTCAGATTCGGGATGCACAGAGAACATAACTCCGTTCCTTCCGACACTCCCCGGTAATACAAACTGCGATCCCGCCTCGTGTACTGGGATCAAGCTGCTGTAGCGATGTATCCACCATCGGCAAGACCCTGCAGCACAGCATCGATATAGACGCCTGTACCACACACTGACACTGGCTATTGAGGACTTCAGCTTTCAAAATATCTCTCATTGACTTCCAGTGTTTGTGTTGAACAGAAGTTTACAATAGATCAAGTTTTCTCCCTAGAGTAAGACATTATGAGATATGTTTTTTTTAATATGAATTTGACTCGATGTGTTAATTTTGAGTTTATAAACTGTTTTTGTTTTTTTTTTATTATTGGTGTATGTTTGTTTGCAAATGGGTTAATATCACGGTTGTAAAAAATCGTGCACTTGGCAACAAATTGCTGTCGGTTAATATTGCAGAAAAACACAAATATTGCTATCCTGAACTCGAATCAATTTTATATGAACGAGTCCCTTGTGGCGGCAGCGGGTGTGGCACAATATAAGATCTCCTTCCCTGCTCAAGGGTCATGAGTGCCGAGCCACGGCCTAAATTTTGCAGCCTTCACCGGCAATGATTGACGTCTCCATATCAATGAAATATCTCGAGTGGATGTAAATAATAAACAATCATCAATCCTTTGGAGATAATTAATAAATAGTGCGATGATATTGCAAACGATGTGTGTATGCCAATTCTCATGTAACGTTGATTTTTCAAAGTTTTTTGTTCAGACCTGGACAATTGCACCACAGGGACAGGGGGTTTTTAACGATTTAAAGGTTGACATACTAACGTTAGAACCATTGTAATTTGAAGTTTTCACCTTGTTTCTACTGGAACGGCTTTTATATATATTTATTTACCAATGTACCTATTGGTTTTAAAGCTGTATTAATTTACTTTTTACTTGTTACAACTCAATTTGATTGGGTCCCATTTGACTTTTTGTTTGCTTGTCTCAAAATACATCAGTATCCAATTGTTGATATACATGCTATAGATGGCCGAGCGATTGTACTGTTTGTTTGTAAATACCCCATTTGGAACAATGTGTCTGATATGAAACACAGTTGAGATATAATTTATAGGTTATAGACCTTTGTTATGGGCAAATATGACGACCAAGTTTTTTTGGCGCGTTACACGGACCGAGCTTGCGCAAAAAACGAGGTCGTCATATTTTTCCATTTACCAGTCTATAACCTTTTTATTATATACTTTCAATTTCTTAAGAAAAGTAACAAAATTTTATTTTTAACATTTTTTCAATAGTTTAAAGACTAAGAGCTTTTACCCAAATTCTCTGTGTGAATGGGGCTCAGGATTCACTTATCCCAGGCTAGATCACATGGTCTCTAAATCACCATGTCTCTAGATCACCATGTCTCAAGTTCACTGTGTCTCTAGATCACCATGTCTTCTATCACCATGTCTCTAGATCACCATGTTCTCTAAATCACCATGTCTCTAGATCACCATGTTCTAGTTCACTTGTCTCTTAGATCACCATGTCTCAAGTTCACTGTGTCCTTAGTCACCGTGTTTTTAGATCCCTTTGTCTCTAGATCCTCTTTGTCTCTAGATCCTCATGTCTCTAGATCACTGTTTCTCTAGATCATGGTCTTTAGATCACTGTGTTTGGTTCACCGGTCTCTCAGATCACGGTGTCTTTAGCAATTGTGTTTCTTAATCACCATGTCTCTATCTCTAGATTCCCTGTGTCTCTAAATCATCGTGTCTCTAGATCCCAGGTCTTTAGATCATTGTGTCTCTAGATCTCCTTGTTCTAATTCATTGTGTCTCTAGATCCCAGTGTCTCTAGTCTCTAGATCCCTGTGTCCTTAATCATCGGTTGTCTCTTAGATTCCCCATGTTTCTAAATTCACCTCATCTCTAAATCACAGTGTTCTCAGATCCCCGTGGTCTCTAAATCACCATGTCTCTAGATCACAGTGTTCTCTAGATCCCCATGTCTCTAAATTCACCATGTCTCTAGATCATCGTGTCTCTAGATTCCTGTGTCTCTAGATTATCTTGTCTCTAAATCACTTTTTCTTTAAACCACTATGACTATAGATTCCAGTGTCTCTAAATCACCGTGTCTTTTAGATGATGTCTCTCTTGATCCCCGTGTCTCTACATTGTCTGTGTCTCTAGACATCATGTCTATAGATCACTGTGTTTCTTGATCACTGTCTATAGATCACCATTGCTTCTAGATCCCCTGTCTCTAGATCACTGTGTCTGTAGATCCCCATGTCTCTAGATCACATTTTTCTAGATCACCATGTCTTTATGAAAGTGTTTCACATCTGATATTAGTTCTGCTAGTTCTGATTAAATTTGCACTCATTGGTTGCAATGATTGATTGTATTTCAGATTTTTTCTGGGGTGTCATGATGACGGCGAAGAGCTTGGATGTGTCTGCAGCTTATCTGCATCTGATTCCAACAACACTGTTGTCTTTGTTGGGCATGGACCAGTTCTCTTTACAGTGCACCAAACCAGAGTGTGCGAAACAGATGCAACAAATACGCCCCAAGTACAAGTGGATGGAAGATATGTCACGTACAAATGTGACCTCTATCTTAGTTCAAGGGTACATAATCTAGATAAATTGTGAATATTTCTGCAAATTCAGATATTTCACAAGCTATTCTTTATTTCCCAAATATTCTGTTAATGTTTCAATTCGAAAAATCATATACATGTACTTCCAATTGCATGTATCACAAGAATTTGAAGTATTTTTTAATGAATTTGATCACTATGATTTGGTATACATATATTCACATTAGACTGACTCTTCTTTTCAGACTGTCCAAAAGCTTCAGTTCCAGTGGCCCTGCCAGACAAGGTTACTTGCCTTGATTCCGACATCTGTACAGGAAATAGACTTTGTGCTGAGGTGGATTTCCTGGCCGGGCGGACCATCAGTGCTCAGGCTGGCTCGATCCGTGTCAAGCCATCATGAGTTCTCAACCTGGGAGAGTGCAGTATAACATTTACGTTGTTTGATTACGTAATTTGGAACTACAGACCATTTCACTCTCCCAAGGAGCTCTGCGATTAGAGTAAGTCTCTTTTGAATTGATAGTCACCTCCTGAAACTGAAACATTCATGGACAATATGAGAAAGTAGGCTAAAGATTTATATTTGATAGTGTTCAAAATTTGATGCTTAAATATAGTCATTGTAAATGATTGATTGAATGTGCTGTTGGTTTGTGCTTTTGCTTTGAAGTTAATTTGATACTTGAATTTAAGCTCTTTTTTTTTTTTTTTTTTGTTTTGACTAGCTTCAACATCCAGAACTTGAAAATACAGAGGAAGTACCTTTTAACCTGAAGCTTTAAGTTTATGCTTGGAGGCATCTAATCCTAGTAGCTGTATTTTTCTTGCGCCCCGATTTTGAGAATGCTATCCTACCCAAGAATCCCTGTAGTATTGACCTAGATTTCATCAATCCAAGTAAGTGTTAGTTAATGACATTTTTGCCTTAAGCATGCATCATAACATGATGATGATCATTTTGTGGTAACTAAATGTTATTCTTTAGAAAAATCCTTTTTACTGATTCTTCATTGTTTATAGGTTTTGATTTGTCCACGTGGAAGACAGCAATAGTTTTGGAGCCACCCTGACCAGAGAGCAGAGCCTGCTTCTGCTGAGAGAGTCGCGGATAGAGGAGTATGTAGGAGTAGGCTGCTTAGGACGTCTGCTCCTTACAGTCCGGAAACCCACGCAGGCTGGAACGTCTCCTCAGGTAGCATGGCGTTTCTTGTAGGTCACACGGGCGGCAAAATGGCGGGAAAAAAATCTTCAAAACTTTCCTTTTTGTACACGTGCCAGGTGATGAAATCTTTTTGTCGTATTTGTAGGCTGCTCGATCACACCCACCACCCATTCCCAGCAGTAAGATCAGTTGTCATGTGGGCCTACGTGTACAGTGTCTTCTGCTGTCTGGACGATGACATCACCAGTCTGACCTATCAGCTCTCAGTGGACATTGACACCTGCGGAGAAATTGATCATTAAGTTGGGAAGATGACCTATACGGTCTCCCTGTTTGATTATCAGATGGGGAACGAAAGGGACGGCTAAATTGTTCGGAGTCCTTGTTGTGGAGTAAGTCCTTTGAATGGGAATAAACTGGTTCCGTAAATGGAAATAAACGTCTGTAAATTGTTTGGAAGTTACTCATCAAGATAAATTCTGTGGCATGGAAATATATCTTCTCCAACAGATATTTTACAGTTAATGGAACATTTTAGATTTGGCTTTATCGGTGATAGTGGACTCGGGTAGATGGATGGCGATACTCTAATGATAAACTGGTGTTCCTTTTGTTAGGTATGTGATCGACGACTTGACGCAGACTGGACAGCTGGTGGTGTACTTAACAATGAAGCTGTGTACAGCAGTGGCGCCGCCTGTCAACAGGAAATCGCGGTCCTCCAAGGATTCAAGCTTCCCAAACCTCTCTGTAACTTTGCCGAGGAATGTTTGCAATTAAAGGTAATGGAGATATTACACACATAAAGTGTGTGTTTACACTGAAAAAAAAGTACTACATTTTTAAATATGGGTGTCCATGTGTTTGTGTTTGTAATCTTCTGTGTGTGGCTTTAGAAATTAAAAATTCAATGAAATGTGGAACCATAAGCAGATGGGAAGGTTTTAATGGAATAACATCAATTCTTTGAATTTGATATTTATCTTTCTCTGTAGACTTTTCACTGAGCAAATGATATCGGATAAGAAAGCAGAAATACAGGGAGGCCGTCTGGAGCAATGGGCCATCGATCTCCTGAAGTCTGAGCTGAAGATCTCCAACTTTCCCTCAGTCCATCCTGTAACAGGGCCAGTATGAAAGCTGGAGATGGAAACTGGAATGTCTCGGGTAAAATTCTCATTTTTAATTCACAGAAATCAATTATTCAAGATAAAATCTGAAAGATAATGTTTTAACTTTTGAAAATACTGTGAAATCATTATTATTTGAGGTGACTCAATTTCCACTATTTTTGAAGTTGCCGTCATCCTTGAATTATGGGTCCATCAAAATATGAAAAAAACAATTTCAAATCATCATTCAACAATTGAGACCCCTTGAAAATACATTTTTGTATGAAAATTCAAAATTTGGTGCCCTAAAAATAAATGATTCACAGTGTTACCCTTGATATTCATAATGTTGATTAAGATACAAGAAGTGTAGAAGTTGTGCTGTTGGATGCTGTGCTTCCTGTTTTTAGCCTGTTCGAGTGCTCCCAGCATTTCCGCGCTCCCAGTCACACCTCGTGTTCTCTGGCCTCCTACTGCTCGGGTGTGAGTGCTGCGCTGATGTCTCTACTGAAAACATCCATCCAAACCAGCGTAAAATTGACCGCTGTAAAGGCAAGGTCTTCATCAAGCTGGAGAAACTGGACGTGGTCATCATCCTGACCAAGTTCAAAATTCTCAACCGCAGAAATACACACTACAGAACGTATTCAGATTAGAGTAAGTGAATCAGTGTATTAAATTGAGCATCCAAAAGTAAAAATAATTCTGTTAGAAAACAGAGAAATTTGAAAAACAAGTGAAGTATAATTGGACAAAAGTCCATTTTAATATAAACTTTTCAATGAAATTTCTTCCAGGTACAAGATTGACTTCCTGTCAGCTGAGGGGCGTTCTTGTTTAACATGAAGTTCAGTGCCTGCTTTGAAAGCTCTGGAGACTGTAGACTCAGTTTTCCCATCATGACAGACGTCAAAGTGCCTTTCCTGGACTGTGATTTCAAGACCCTGCCTTATGCCATACCAGGCAGAATACCGCTATTTAAGCACATATTTTTTTTCTACTTTTCTGTCATATGGTACTGTACGGGTGACATTGACACATTTTGTTAGAATGATGTACTTATCATATTGATAATGAAGTTGTAAGAAGGCAAGGAGCTCAATAAAATTATATATGATTGAGACTGAGTCCTTTAGTCACATTTCTAAACATTTCTTGTTTTAATGCTTTCAGGCTTTACATTTAATGATTTCCTGACTCGTAAGAATCTGCCCCTCGTAACAACTGTTCTATCAAGCCTTAGGGCTGAGCAGCTCCTGGAGGAATTAGGTGTGGTGGATTTTTCAGTCCCACGTCATGTGACCGGGCCAATTATACAGCACCACTGCCATCAGGCTTTGAAATAGGTAAGAACAAATATATTTTTTTCTTCGTATTATACCCTTCTCTGTTGCCCACATCCCTTTTTTTGGTTTTAAAATTAATTACAGTTGAACTTTCAATTTGGTATCTCAGACACTGGTATCTCAAATACCATGGTTGTGTCAAAGTGATTCGGAAGTCCCAGCCACCTATTTTCCTAAGTATTTTTACCCTTGATATCTCGAATCCACAGATATCTTCAAAAAAAATTTTCTCAGCTCCATCAAGTTCAGGATAACAAGGTTCGACTGTAGTAGTATTAATGAGTTAATCAATGATAATGTCGCATTAAGACTTTGTTTTATTTTTACATTTCAGATTCGGGATGCACAGAGAGAACATAACTCCGTTCCTTCCGACACTCCCCGGTAATACAAACTGCCGATCCCGCCTCGTGTACTGGGATCACTGCTGTAGCGATGTATCCACCATCGGCAAGACCCTGCAGCACAGCATCGATATAGACGCCTGTACCACACACTGACACTGGCTATTGAGGACTTCAGCTTTCAAAATATCTCTCATTGACTTCCAGTGTTTGTGTTGAACAGAATTTACAATAGATCAAGTTTTCTCCCTAGAGTAAGACATTTATGAGATATGTTTTTTTTAATATTGAATTTGACTCGATGTGTTAAGTTTTGAGTTTAAAACATGTTTTGTTTTTTTTTATTATTGGTGTATGTTTGTTTGCAAATGGGTTAATATCACGGTTGTAAAAAATCGTGCACTTGGCAACAAATTGCTGTCGGTTAATATTGCAGAAAAACACAAATATTGCTATCCTGAACTCGAATCAATTTTATATGAAAAATTAATTCACTGAATGTTTAAATTTTGTTTCAGCGAATATAGTGAAGATAAACTCTGCAGTTAATTTCCCGCTATACAGTAAACTAGATAGCCAAGAATGACATTTTTGTTGTT
>CAJDSM010015192.1:0-16594 GCA_903981925.1 Ostrea lurida
CCTCCCGGCTTCTACGCCCATGCACTATGTAATATACTTAAATACTTAGTCATTATTTTAAAGTACTGAGCGGTCGTTTAGACAGTGTCACATGTGTCCAGTGTCTGCCATTCTCTTGGTAGGGTACTTTAATATGTGACGCAGAAGGTAAGGATGTTCTAATGACGTTATTGGGATGCTTTTTTCGTCAACACATGTACAAGATTGTCTATCACACGATGAATCTACTGTCTATTCCGAGATAATTAAATATTCAGTAAGAAAACCATTAGGTTGGCGCAAAAATGAAAATAAAAGCACATTTGGTTTCCTCTTCATTTCATTTCTTTTTGGTGCATTCCAATTTCCAAATAATAGGGCCAGAAGGTTTGTAAACTGGAAAAAATGCAGGCACTATTTTGCAAACCTCTACCCTGAAACATGACCTTTGTTTCAAAGGTCACACACGAAAGACCCGTGTTCAGTCCCGGGAGTTGACGAAAGATAGTCAGTGTTTTGTGTGAAAGCTGATGAATATTTATCCCTACATGCAATGCATTTAATGTAAGAGGCAAAAGTGTACTTATTGGAACAATATTGAAACTCTCAAGTGTGCAATGTGTGAATCATTTTAACATAATTCCTAAATTCGTATCCTAGAATACATGTACATAATATTACGAAAATGTTACATGTGGTACCTGTTTACTTTTTCATCATTTCGACTAAAATCAACGTACGATACTGATGAAACTTTAGTAGAATTATAACTGTTTTCTGTGATCAGATGTCTTCTTTCTAAATAAAAGTCATGAATCACATTGCAGCTATGGAATCCTACGTTTTCTTCACCCTGTTATGTGTCGCAGTATTGGCGATGGTGAGAGGGCAGACTATGCGTGCAAATAATTATGAAAAGTATGACCGGCATGTTGATGGTGGCAACCCGTATGTTGATGGTGGTTACCGTGCTGATGGTGGCAACGCCGTATGTTTGAATGGTGGTAGCTCGTATGTTGATGGTGGTGAGCCGTATCCTGGTGACCACCATATTGGAATTCGTGACGGATACGTACGTGAAGATCTGGCATATGAGAGATATCCTGCTGATCACGTTGGCCATGACTACGTCAGGAGATACGGAAATCCATATAAAGACCCGTATGAGAGAGATATCAGAAAATACAGAGCTGGCTACCAGTACGGGCTTACACCGGAAGACATCGAGTTCATTATCCGAGAAAAGGCGATCCCATCCAATATGCACATTGTTGGGAAATACTATGGCCAATGAATTCTGTTATCTGCTGCATGGTGAGTATATCTGAAAGTTGTATCAAACTTTTATTGAAAGCCAAATACATCAAACTCATTAGACCCGGAAATCTATCCAGGATAATGTCCATTTTGGGTGTTCTATTTGTACATGAATGTATAAAGATGCATATGAAATTGACCGAATATACTAATGTACTAATGTCAATTAATCCGAACATTTTCTTTTTTTTTTCAGGAGTAATCATCTGAAATACTATAAGATGGAAATTTTACATGTAAATTAAATAATCTAAGTTCATTCATGGACGTTTTTGTTATATATTGGTGACTTCCTTGTATTAAATCGGATTTGATGATGAAATCGGCATCATGACACTGAAATACATCCAGACATATAACATAAAATCACGAAGCATTCGGATCAGAATGGATTTTGAACAAGAACCTAGCACCAACATATCTTTCTGCCGTGAGGTTTCACCCAAGTCAATATGACGTTTTATTATATTATTGAATACTTCCTAGTTCTTTGATTGGCTGAGATCCACACAAGTAGACAGTCACGATTCCTCAAATTTACCTTCACGTGACTATCCAGGTGAATTTTAGGATTTATTGACTTCTGCTATTGTGGATCTCAGCCAACTTGCCGCGATCGATCGATTCAACTCCTTGCAATTATCTTGAAGGTTTTTTAATACAATCATTTAATCATATAATAAAACAATTATNTCTTGAAGGGTTTTTAATACAATCAATTAATCATGTAATAAAACAATTATTGCTGCTTTATCGGCCAGTACGATGAAATAGACACCATCGAAGTAAAATATTCACCTCGCCCATCGGGCTCGATAAATATTGTACCTCTCAGGTGTCTAAATCTTCGTATTGACCTAAACAAAACCCAGCAATAATTGTATAATATCCACCACTGACTCAGTCCGCTTCTAGTATCTTGCCACGGTATCGGGTGGGAGTATCTTCCAATATTCATTCATTGATCTAGGAATGATATTCTTGAAAATCCGAGACAGTTCTGTGGAATTTTGAAAATCCGCTCTTGATTTGCATCCCTTCTCTCATACGCCGTGTCAGTTTCTGCTTCACAGCAGTGAATGTTTACGCAGGAAGTAAAGATAGGACATATTTTTGAATCTAGTGTTGTTTCCATTCAGTTGATTGGGATATTGGGTATGTTTAAAACTGAAATGCGATTTTGAAGATTTTTTTACCTATGACGTGGAATTAAAGCCAAGTTCTATAAAATGTAGATTAGCATTACAAGCAAAAGACAATGTTATGTCACAAGCTTTGTTAACTAGAACTAATACATATTGCTCATGTAGCCTATCCCATTCTTCACAATCTGGTTTAGAATTATTAAAGTAACAGCGTGATAATTCACTATAGTAAAGATGCCAGATTACCATATTACACATCGAGTTTGAATTCGTTTCGTTTCAATGAATATGTTAACACTACTTTGCATATCAAACAAAGTATCGGCCCACCATTACCATTGATAGCATTGACCAATCGTATGAGCTGTAAACAAACATTTTGCTACATGGTCATTCCATCCGAAAGTAATGTTCAACACAACTGCTAGTAAATCAGGTATATTTTATTATTTACTATACGTACACCTACTAAAATCACGTTTATTGCGTTCCTTTTCTAAGGACCAGGACAACAAACGTGTTTTCCTTATACTTTATTATCACACTCATTTGTAGCACTTGGCAATTGGATATAGATAATGGCTGTTTATGTATTCTTGTAAGCAGGCACTCAATCCGAGGATGTCAGTTTGCTACGCAGCTGGTGATTGTCGGGATAGTGCGTTGTTGATATCGCACTATTGATAGCCATACGACCAATCGGGTGAATCAATATCTGGTTAGTCATGTTATGAAAAATCTTACGCTCATTGAGGGCGAACTATCTATGCTGTTTCAGTGGGATATAATTCTAGTGAGACTGACGGAATTTTACTATTAGATTTTATGTATATAGTAGTTCTTCTTGCGTTGTCGAAGATTGGACCATCTTTCATCTTCTTTGTTGTTGATATGTGTCTGTGGCGAATTCGGGAGATGGCTGTACAAGTTCAATCCCTTGCATTGGAAAGTTACGGACTCACAATATCGACAAGATGGTTCCAGATAGAGACTAGTGTTGCATTGTCTGCTCTCTCTTTTCCTCTCGCTGTGAATTCTAAAAGGGTACGATTTCCTCATGGCATTTTTCGCTCCATCTTCACGCTGGCGCCGCCAATGCGTATCGGGTTCTGTGACTAGGTGTTCCAACAGTGCCAGGCTTATTTTGACAGCGCTTGGCGTGAGACTGTGCAGGAGTTCCTATGTAGCGCATTTTCTGGCCACCTTTGGGTAGCGTGATCCGTTGTTACAGTTCACCAGTACAAGGAGCTGCTTTGGGACAATACGCGTTGTTTTCCATGTCTTCGGATTGAGTATCTGCGGCCCAGCGGAAGTTGATTGAGCGCAACATAGTGTCAATGCTGTGACAGTGTCGGGATCGGCTGAAGGATTTCGGCTAGTCCTGGACATTTTACCACTCGCATCCTGGCTCCAGTAGTATTTTTCGAAGCACACACTGCATGGAAATGGTGAGTTTCTTGGTGTGCCTTTGATAGACTGTCCAAGTCTCGCTTGATTCAAGTTAGGTTGTCAATACAACTGTTCTGTACAACACTGAGCTTTGTTGCCTGCTAGCGATACACGGCGGTTCAAACAGATTTCTTCAGTTGGCCAATTTAACGTGTGTCTCGTATACATTGTAATTGTCATGGCATACATAATACAGAAAGGAAGACAAAGTTTCAGGTGCGATGCTTGACAAATAGATAGAAACGTGTATGAGAAATGCAGTCATGAACTAGCTATTTTTAGTAGGTTTTGCCTCCTGAATTTTAGTTTTAAGGTGAGAAAGTCCGCATCATGCTATTTTGATTTGTGGATGTGGAAATAATAATTTCACATATTTTGTGCCCAATGGACGAAACTGTACTTACAAAGGGTATTTCAGTATAGAGAAAAATTAATTGGACAAACCTAGGATATGCCTGGGTCACCCAGCTGACTGACAGCTAGTTCACTACGATAATGCCTATGCGGACAGCAATATCAGCTTAATTTGATCGATTATCCCTATCTGGTTGTTACCCGGAAGTGACGAAGAGATATCCGTGACTGTGTTAGTCTTTCCTGGTGTATGTGTATGGTCCTGGAAAAAGACCGAGATGTAACTGATCCTGGACCCAGTGGCATGAAAGATTGGTTAACATTTAACTGAAACGTTAAACTTCCCATTAACTTCATTACATTGTATATTAGCGTTAAACTAGATGTTTAACATGTCAGATAAACTTTAACTAACTTTCGTGCAGACTGGTTTCAGGATGCTGAAGCATCATAAGCTAATAACTAAGTAAGTAAAACTGACATGTGTTATCATATATAAAAATTAGAAACACTAATTCCAAACACCCGGCCATCGGACCTATATGTCACTGTGAAAAAAAGAATGATGGACAGTGTTAGTCGGGCCTGGGTATTAAAGCTTCTTTGCCTTTAATTCCTGCGGCATTGCGTAACAATTGGCAACTGTTATAAAGATTTGAAGCTTGGAGTTATAAATCTCGTCTTATACGAGAGATACCAAAATATGATGTTCATACTTACCCTTATCAGCGTCCTCTCTATTGCTGCCATGTACAGAGAGAACCACGTGCGGTGTCTGTGGATGTTTTTGACAAAATACAGTTAATGTCTGAATATTACGACTTATAAATGGTATAAATCCAATCCGTGATTATAAAGATAACATTCTGTACTATAATTTAAACATAGAAGTGAGAAACTAGCATTCACAGAAGACACACCCACTCAGATATTGTCATCGTTGAAATGAAAATGACTTTCGACAAACCCGGGTCTAAAACTAGATATAAATCTATCACATATATAAAGAGTAGGCCAAACTCCTGGGCAGAAGACTGTAAGCTTCAGCGATGAAAATGTAAATTCCACAGTAAAACCTTTTCCAGCGTATATTCTAAAACGCTCTTCAATATACATGTACAGTCCTGTACCACATTGTATCTACTCAGAATGGACTTGGAAGTTAATTTCCTTCTGTTTCTCATGCCTCAGTTCTAAAATTTATTAAATATTCCAGTCATTGGGTTGAATGAACTCGAGTTACTTTACCTATTCTGTATTCCAAAACTTCATAAAAACCCTTCCTAACAGTTACAAATGCTTTACTAAACACCAATCTTTATATATAGATATTTTCTTATGTGAATGGGAATTAAAATCCAGACGTAGTGTGCCACAATAAACCAGAAGTAAAAGCGAAACATGAATTCTTAACAAATCGAAGAATCTTAAAAATTACTGAATTCAAATTCCAAATTAACAGCAGCAAAAGGCATGACTTTACAACACGTGTAAATATAGAATATGGATATATCCATATCTTGTCACCCACTCTGATTCTACATACAGTGTACAAGGTAATTACTAATCTTAATTTAAAATAGAAGAGATGCTAAAGTTCCTCATTGACAATATCTACGTAGTCTGTTCGAATTCCCATAGGTATGAGTTGTGCTACATTTCAGCTGATCTCTGTTTTTGTATTCTTACGAGGCAAAATCTATTAAATATGCCTTCTACATGAGAAGAAAAAACCAATCTTTTTCTGTGACCTTCAACTCGACATACAAATACACCTACAACGCCTGGTCTTTTAACAATACTTAATTTCATTCATATGTATTATATAAATCCAAGTGAACTTGAATTAAAAGACATTACAGAGTCAACATTTCGCAAAGTTTGTGGTCGTTATATTATTGAGAATAAGTGAAAATACATGTAGCTGTAAGATATTTTTAAAAGAAATACTTCATTTATTTAAGTGTTTGGAACATTTATGTAAAGGCATTGATAACGAACAGTGGTCAATCTCGTTAAGTCCCAAATAGAAAACAAAAACCAAGAGTTGGGCAAACACGGACTCCTGGACACACCAGAGGTGAGATCAGGTGCCTAGGAGGAGTAAGCATCCCCTGTTGACCGGTCACACCCGCCATGACCCCATTGTCGTGATCAGGTAAGGAGTAATCCGTAGTCAAATCAGTGTATGAAAAACGGCTGGATATCTTTAATTATTTAGATATATCTTTAATTCATTTAATGCGTGCCATAATTCAATATAAGAGGTCTTTAAATAATTAATGATATCTTCAATTCTGTATTATTGCGCGTATTAATTCGATTGATGATATCATTCATTCTTCTGCATTAATTCAATTAATTCGCGCAATAAATCAATCATCGATCTCTTCAATTAAATTAATGATATCATTAATTCATTTAATGCGCACAAAAATTGAATTATTGCTCCCCTAGATTGGATTTATGATATTACTTCCATTTTAAAGAGAGCAACTATATAATTATATAACTATATCTTTAATTCAACATATCCACAATTGAATTAATGCTCTCTTTAATTGAATTATTGCTCTATTTAAATGAATCAATGTGCGCATTAATTCCTTATACAAAAGTGTTGTAAATAATTAAAGATATCTTTAATTGAATTAAAGAGAACATTAAATCATTTATACCGAGCATTAAATAGAATTTTGCGAGCAATAATTCCAAAACATTAATGCGAGTATTAATTGCATTGATGAGAGCAATAATTGAATTAATGCACGTACTACATGATTTATTGCTCTCTTTAATTGAATTAATGTGCGCATTAAATGAATTATTGCGCACATTAAATGAATCATTGCTCTCATTAATTGAATTTATGCGCGCATTAAGTCAATTATTGCTCTATTAATTCAAATGAAGAGTTAATATAGAGAGCAATAATTGAATTAATGATATCTTTAGATAATTAAAGATATCTTCAATTATTTGAGTTTATATTAATTTGACGTTCCATAAACTTTATATATACATGTATCATCAAAGCTTTCCATTAACAATTTTAATGTGCACTTTTTGCCGTTGAATGATCTCCCCGTTTTTTGCATTCATTATTTCAAATATCCAGAAAGAATCATTTTATGTGTGTTTATTGAAAGTTTTTACTTCTCTATTTAGTACAATTATCATTTTCCCAAGTTATCGGACGTCTCAAAATGTCCTTCGGCTATATATACTACTATTTGGGAGAACCCTCTAAATCAATGTCAAAGTGGTTACGTTGTCAATTTGTTATATAGAGTTTTACATTATTACGTATTGCAGTTTATATCAAAAATAAGATATATAATAATGCCCAATCTTTTAAAATGGCACATTTTCAAATAATTCTACTTTGTGTTTTGGTGAATTTTCTTGACATGGCATCTGTACTTTGCTCTTTGCAATTGCTGTCAGACGTGTATCTTCTGGGGTCATTTTTTCGTCATTTTGTGTCACGTGACTTTCATCCTTACGTGACATCGTTTAGGGCATGTTTTGTCACTAATATAGAGAGTACTATAGTAATTAAGATAAAGGGGAATGTCCACAACAAATAGAAGTAGGATAACGGATATCTCATGTAGAGAAAGTGGAAGTGGATGAAACGTATTCTGAGTCCTCTGTTGATAAAACAGTTAATGCCGGTGAACTATGCCATAAAAAAATCCAAAATGGATGAAAATCCTGAATTCATTACCGAATACTGAATTTGCTAACATTTTTATTTATCTATCTGTATATTGTGAGTGAATTCTGCAAACATTAAGAGGACTACAAAGATGACAATTCGTTCAAAATATTACTAATGTAATCAAAACATGCCATAAACCACGTAGCTGTCACATGACCGGGTAACGTCTTTCTACCTCCATGCGTAAGAGTTCCGATATCCAGGAAACAACGAATTGCTAGACAGCTCTTTACATTTTGATTCTGGCCATGGATTGCTCCTCTGACCTGATCAAGAAATAGAGCGCACGGGGTATGCTTACTCATAAATTGATGTTATTTTTGTCTTAAGAACTCCGCGCTCCATTTTTGTAGACTGAAGCATGGAAGCATTTGATTTTGACACAACATAAATCCAATTATAAACAGTAAAGAGAAAATCAAGAAGCTGAATATTAAGTGAACAACTGCAATTTTATCAGGGTTTCAATAGAATTGTGATATTCAAAATCTGGGGAATGATTTTTACATTGCAATTGGGAAAGATTTTTGCTTGATCAATAACATAATGAAAACAAAAGAGAAAGATTTGTAGGAATCACTTGGTCCGTGAACAAAAGAGAAAGATTTGTAGGAATCCTGGTCCGTGACACAAAATACATCATTCCAGTACCTTAATATGATAAAAATATCACCATCCCCCCTCCCCCTTTATAAAGATGTGAATCCGGTCTTCCCAGATTGCCGATTATTTTTATTGCAACCAACATGTACAGAACTGTGTCTGGATTTTACAATGTATGCAATATAAATGACAATCAGTTCGACTATGATGTATATGACGATGTATGCATCATCATTTCTCACGTAACAATAGGACAAAGATGCCCCCCCCCAAAAAAAATATCTGCAGGTCCTACGAAAAACTGATAAGAAGGTTATATTTCTAAATTGGACGTATCAATAGTGTATTGATAAAAATAACAAGTTTATTTAAAATCTGTCCTGTCCTTAAAGATACATTATAGTAGATTGACCTATACATCAAACACTACCAATATCATGACTGACACTTCATTGCTACTGAATGGGAATAATGCAAGACAAAGTGACGGCCCATTAGGCGCTTGACCAGTCATTGCATTGAAATTACAGCCGTGATTGTTTACTAATCAAAAAATAATATATCAGTATCTCATTTTGCGGTTTTGTCCAAATGTCTTTATCGGTCACTATAAAGGCCAAGATAACGAACAGTGATGAACCTCGTCAATGTCAGAAAAGGCAAAGATAACGGACAATACTATAAAGAATACAATTTTTTCTCCAGCGTTTCTAGTCTAAAATTACTACAGTGTACTTCTAAAACAAAACTTGTCTGGATTGGATAAAAAAAATAGATTAAGTTTTTCATTATACAAGATGGAATTTGGATTGGATATTAACAATCTTTGGTTTATTATGTATTTAACTTCCCATAATCCCCTATCACTTGCATATAGTGTTTTCTCTCTGAACTGATCCGGTTCGTTCTGCGCATGATCAGTTTTTTTTAAATGGAGGTAGGCTACAGACAGACTAGTTGATGTTACAGGGGTTTCGTAAACTAGTGTCATTTAAAGTCAAATTATATGATTGTTATGTACATGTATAACGGTCTAATTTGGTTTTCAAAAAATATATTTTGTTTATTATTTGGTTTGGTATCATTTGGTAGTCAAGATAAAACCTTTATCATATATGTCTGTGAGACAGTCCGTTCTTTCATTCCTATTTGGATTTTAATTTGCTGATACATCACATAGTTATGATTTGAATAGCTGAGCTATTTAAGAAAATCTTTAAAAATATATCTGGAGTATTTGACTCATGAAAACTTTAGGAATAAAAACTATATATGTATGTATGTTTATGAATCCATTCTGAAAATCGTATATCACCCAAGATAGTTTACAGCGGGTATCAGATGATGTAGGTATATAGTCAGATACCCCAAAATACAAAATATTTAGTCTTTTAAACATTTTTTCCTATTACCCAATGAACAACTAGTACACAGAAATTTAGATTGTAACAAATGAAACTAGAACTAACTGCGACGGTAATAATACCCCCCGACATTGTTAACGTTCTAGTATTTAGTTCTATTGATTCGTTGAATAGATTTGTTTTAAAATAACATGCAGAAAAATTCATTGTATTTCCTTTATTTCTTGGAGAGCCATGTAAGTTATAACAGTATCCAATCAAAATCACAAGAAAATGCATATACTTCCTGGTTATCAATTTTCACCTTGCAAATCTGTCAAGCGTCCCAGCATTTGTATACAGAACACTTTACAAACCAATTCATCAAAATAAACAAGAAATATATAGAAGTTTTAAAAAAGTAGTATCCAATCAAACTTAAAAAACTGAGAATGTTCGATAAACGGAATTTTAAAAAAAAATTGAGCTGTTTACATACCATTTTTTAAAAAGAATTATTTAGAGTTGTATCTTAGGGTCACACAATTTTGTTTTTATCATAATTGCCCATGTAGGTTTTTATCATAATTGCCCATGTAGGTTTTTCAAAATACCAATTTAACAAGTATACCCCTTAATTACAATTTCAACTTTTACACGAAATTGTTAGAAAAGCTTTAAAATAGAAAGATCTTCCGAGAAGATATGTTATTACAATCATGCTAGAATAAATACAGGTAACATGATTGAAAATATTAATTACTTGTCTTGACATGCAAATAAAATACAGATAATACTGCAAGGAGGGGGGGGGGGGGGGTTAAGTGTGATGTCTAACTTTTTCCCTGACAGTTTCAAAGTCCACTGATACATGTACAAATAGTCATATGTACAGATCATTAAACTCTAAATATCTACTAATTATATAAAGGCAATGTAATGTAAGTAAAAATCATTTACAGTAAAATGCTGGTATCGGTGACGTCTCCTTATGAGTGAAATATTCTTGAGATTGATGTCAATCACAACTTTATTTTCTGTGAAATCTTGATTACATGGATGGCAAAAATTTCATCGGAAATAGTAGGCCGCACTCTAAAATTAAAACCGGAGGCGAAAAACTACCGATTAACCTTAAGCAACATTTCCGGAAACAAAAGTACCGGAAAATGAGAATATATAATGTAAAATGAAAAGAAACAGGGTAAAAAGAAAACAAAAGATTCCCATGATAATATCCAAAACATATGATCACTGTAATCAATGTCACCTGAAATGTTCAGTTTGGCATTGTTATGACGCTGTCAAAGTAATGTTTACTTGGCATAGTCATATCATAATAACTTTTTAAGTGTAATTGCATTCGCAAAGGCAAGCACTTTCAACCGAAATTAACATAATGGGAGTTAATAGACTGCACTTCTCTCCTTATCTTGTAAATATTACAGTCATGCACACAGGTAGTGCACGAGGGCCCGGTTTCTTATCTTTAACATGACACCGGGTCTGTGATCTATGGAATACTAACAGAAGGTAAGTTCTGTTCCTGACCATTTCTGTACAGATCTCCAGCAAGGTGAGTTGTACCCATTGCGTTCTTCATTTAAATCATCGTCTTTTAATGTTGATTTGACAACTAGGGAGCGGAATTATCTTGATTGTTTAATGTAATTAGTCTTTGCTGCTAATAACTTTTGCAGGCAATGATTAGCAACATGAGTTTGATAGTTAATCTCTCTAAATTGTCTAATAAAGTCATAAACATTTTGTTTTTCGTGACAAATTGAATATTCTACAGATGTTCAAATATCTGGGAGTGTTTTGCATGTGTTTCCTGCTCAGCGGGGTGCGGGGAAATTTCCTTGACGACCTGAAGAATTTTGGAAACAATGCTCTCCATACCGCGCTGGATACCTTGTCAACTGATGGCGTCAAAACCCTGGTGTCCACAGCAGTCAGCACCGCAGGAACAGGTGGAAATATAAAACCTAGCAAATCCGCCATCACTAACATGAACAATTTCAAATCATCAAATGCTCCTATTAATTACTTATTGAATAAAATGTGGTCCAGGGACATGCTCAGGAAACATTCCAAAATTTTATTCTAAATCGATACATGTTTCGGAACTTCTTGAAAATCATTGTCGGACAATAGTGAGCAACTTACGTTAAAGAGTCTTATCTAATAATATCTAATCAACATAGGTAACTACGAAAAGCGGGGACATATAATCATGTCCTGTGTTCCAATTTTGTAAAGGATTGCTTTAGGCGCAACACAAGTTATATTTACAAATAAGCTATTGGAAATTGAATGAGAATTTTTAACGAAGTCCGATTCTATGTTAATTTGTGTCCTTCACCTTCTCCATTGTCAAATTTCCATATTGCATTATCACCTGCAAATGATATTTCTCTCAACTGATTTAATACGCAAGAGCTTGTTCAGTTTACGTACGATCATTTTTTAAATCGAGGCATATTATTGACAACATACTAATGTCACAGGAGTTTCAACATTTTAGTTTAAAGTCAGCATTTCATCAATTTTGTGGTCGCTAATAACGATCTAGTTTGCCAATATAACCTGCCATTGGGGTCATATGCTGTGTGACCGTTCCAAACCAATTGTTAGGCCGTTCTTTATGCGCTGTTTTGACTACAGATTATTCTGTTTGTCTGATTGAGATAAAAAGCACACGGCAAGCGTGAGCGGTAGATAGGGGATGCTTACCCCTCCTAAGCACCACTTGCCACCACTTCTTTTTTGTCCAGGGGGTCAGTTATTTGCCCAACGCTTACTTTTGTATTCTTTATAACTGTTATGAGATTCATCATTATTCTTTATATTAACCTTATCATGATAATTTTTTTTTCAATAGTGCTTACTAATACTAAACTGCTTTATATAATCTTATTTTCACAGCACTCCTCACGTCTCTGTTTGGAAAGAGGGCAGCAGCGTAAGTTCCATACTCTTTGTTCCATTTCATACAAAATAGTCTGCAAGGTTGTAAAAATTAAATCACATTAGTTCATTACATGTTATTAGCCGACATCTGATGACACATCCTTATTGCAATACATAAAATTGCTAATTATCAATATATCAATCTTTAGTGACGAAATGAACCAAGCCCTGGAGATTTTGAAACAGGATGCGGAAACAGTTCGCCAGATTTTCCACAGTTACGGAGCTCAATTACAAACAGTATACGACAAAATTCAGGACATGAGCTTCTTGCAGCACAATGCCCCAGAGTTCCTTAACGACATCACTAAACTGAAGGGTACGGTCACAATATCTTCATAGCAGCGAATTTTAATTAAATGTTGAATGATCGATTTGTTTATCCCCTTCAGAGTGATTAATTTTAGCTTGTCAATTACATGTAATACTAAAACATCCTGAGATGCCGTTAGAGAGACAACGATATTTATATCAAAGAAAGGCGACCTCTTGGTAACTTATTGTATTCCATGAACTTCAAGATAGGCTAAAGTTTACCGTGTGTACCTGCTTTGTTCCCCACTGATTAAGTAATTTTGATATTTTTTAGCCCAATACAATGGAATTCCTGATAAAAGTTGTGATGAACTTTAATCAGAAGATGCACCAAGATTAACCACTCAAGAAAGAGAAATCTGCTGGAACGGCTTCACCACAGCTTTACAGAACACTGTGACCAGCACTAAAACAGGTGAATTTCCAAGATTAATCCGTCAATATAGAAAAAGCAATCAAATGTCAATAAAGAGAACGAATTTTGATGTTCGGCAATGTTGCTTTACTTGATAAAGTGCGTCTTTCTAAGTGTAAACGCATAACGGTTGTGTTGGTTTTGATCAAGCGTCTTTTTCTAATTTTTACAAGACGTTCGGCGGTGTGCTAACGTTCTACATGGAGGCGGATCTGGTCTTTTTGGCAACACTGACCCAACACCTTACTGGAGCAACTGGTGATCTGGGATTCAGTTGTCTTCCCTGAAGGAGACCGCGGCTCAACTGTTGGCTGCTGACAGGAGACCCTGCAAAACGCCACTCATCAGGAACCTCCGCTCTCGGTATTTATAGTCAACATTTATAGTACAACATAGAAAAAAAAACCCGATGTTACACGTCATGTTACATTCGTGGGTCCCCTTTTTTTACACAGCACCTATCCAATCACCAAGAGATGAATGCTTTAGCTACATACATAGCTGGATAAATAACTTTTCAAATGATAATTCAATAGGATCTCTCTAAAGTATTCTTTTTAGAAATAAAGCAAAATAATTAAATTTGTTCAAATCATTTTTAAGATTTTGGAAAATCATGCGGTGATTACACTTAAAGTATCTAGAATTATCAACATTTTCACTATAAAAAGAACAAGAGTCTCTCCTTTTTAAACAGCAATAACAGTCAACGAGGATATATTTTTTTAATTCAAAAGACTGGCATGCATTAGAAATGAAGAAAAACAAATTTGAGAGTAAGAAAAAAGCGTCCTTCGATTAAATTTTGTAAAAACCTGTTAAAAAAAAATTTCCGCAATGTTTTTTTCTTACTTCCATACCAGTGTTTCATCCATTATCTCTATACATTCTGATGTTGAAATTACAACGACATATTTTAAAAACGATGTATTTTGATAGGCAGTTAGTTTTATGTACTGAAAGCTGTTTTAGAGATTTTAGTAATAATTAACAAATATGAAGCTTATACCGTTTACAGTTCTTATTTTACCCTTTCCCGCCAGTTAATTTTTGGGTCACGTGATATGTTGATTCTTTTCAGCTGATAGAGATAATAAAAGGTTTTGGAATTCTATGTAGTATATAACGATACATTAACATGAATTCAAAGATAGTAAAGAGAATCACATATTCGGGAAATACAACAGAAAATCAGCAAATCAGAGAGGGAGATAGTGATTTTATACTCTTTGCAGTAAATACATGACATGCAGAAATCAAGATAAAAATAGTGGTTTTTTGAGTTCATTTTTTAACACATTCTGATGTCTTATAGACATCGACAATGGTGTACGGCAGTTCTTCCACTTACCGTGTGCGGTAAATGTATACGTATATCGAACAAATTAGCTGGTCAAGTTCTGTACTTCATATGGAATTTCGGGACATTTATCACAAAATTGAGGTGTTTTGAATCAAATTCTCATATTTCATGATTTTTAAGGACAGTAAATCTTAGATACACCAATGCAAAACTCGAAGATTTTTACCACTCTGATAAGATTATCATCTGTGCAGAAAGTAATTTGTTGAAACTTCACTTTAATTTTAATAATTTCACAGGGCCGATTATCATCCTTCGTGAGTCTGCTCCTTTTGTAAATCATTGAGTTTTATGAAGTGCCAATGTACTAGTATTTGATATTCTACCTTTCACTCGTTAACACATTTTCTCGTTTACTTATCGTTTCGTTAATTATCAAAGATACAGTGCATGGAAGGTAAATTGTTGTAAATGCCAATTAACAATTATTTGTCGTTTCGGTAACAATTACAGAATTGGTAGATGGACCTCAACAACTCCTAAATAACGTTTCTTGATGATTGAGGGCCGAAATAAAACAATGCAAAAACAACTTTTTAAATGGTACACTGTATACGTGTATACATAAATCTATATCATGCATTGCCATTGCATTAATACACGTGTTGTGCCTATTTTCTTTGTAGATCAGTTACACACTGGCTTGACCGGGGCTGGATCACAGCTTGTGGACACCTTGCTGCATCCTGCGGGTAGTGATGCATGATTGACTAGTTCTTAATACGATGGAAAAGCAAATGTATTCTTAATTAAAAGAGTTTTGTTATCAAATCCGTTGTTATTTTTGGCTTTTATAGTGATGTTTATGATCAACATTTTACAAATATAACGATCTGGATTGTCATTATATATAGCCTGTCATTGGGTCAAATGTCGTCTGAGGCGTTTCATATCCATTGTTATGCCGTTATTCATACACTGATTTTACTAATTACTAAGTTTACCTGATCAATAAAATAGACTCGCAGAGGATGTGACCGGTCGACAGGGGATGCTTACTTCTCGATCCTAGGCACCTGATTTTTTCATATAGAAGAGAGTCCACTTGCATTTAGAAAATGTCCTGCAGGTGTCCAATAAGTTGGCAATTATTGTTTATTATCTTTAATTAACAAAGGACATATACTGACAATTATCAGACGGTGCCAGATAAACCGAACAACATACTATAAGATGTCTACAGGTAGAATAAAACAAGGGAAAGACGATACATTTGTCAAACAAGCAAAAATGTTAAATTCCTTAACGTAAACAGATATGGAAAAATCACTAAAATACCTAAACAAATATTTCATCAAAATAATTTCTCTTCTTCGATCTAAAGTCTCATTTAATTCCACCAGTCATCATTATATCATTTTTTTCATCGAAATACACATTTCGTCGCGGTATCTAAACTTCGCTGGGTCCAGTGACACTTTCCAAAACTTCTTCACCCGGTACTGTCAAACTAGTGGAGAAAAAACTCAGATTTCAACGAGACTTCTTAGCATTTAGAGCTTTATTCATGAGTATCATTATCACTGGGTTTGTTTGCGCCTTTTCATTCTTCGAACTAAAGAGGTTATNCTGGGTTTGTTTTTGCCTTTTCATTCTTCGAACTAAAGAGGTTAT